>VWZK01002240.1:223125-324356 GCA_013396935.1 Baryphthengus martii
GGGGCCGCGGCCGCCGCGGGGCTTCCGCAACAGTCTTGTCGGCAAATCTCGCGAGACGTGTAGAGGCAGGAGGGGTGCTCTCGCGAGAGTTGCGGGAGGCGGGCGGGAAGGCCGCTCGGCCGGGGCAGCCGCGCTGGGCGCGCAGCGGCTGTTGGGGAGCGGGGTCAGAGAGCCATAGATTCCTTTGGGTTGGCAGGGACCTTTAAGATCATCGAGTCCATCCATTAACCCAGCACTGCCAGGTCACCACTAGACCATGTCCCTGAGCAGCAGAGGTGTGAAACCCTTCGAGGGATGGGGACGTCTCCACTGCCCTGGGCAGCCCGGGCCGGGCCTTGACAATCCTTTTGGGGAAGACATTTTTCCTTACGTCCAACCTAAACCTCCCCTGGCACAACTTGAGGCCGTTTGCTGTGGTCCTATCACTTTTTCCTTGGGAGAAGAGACCAACCCGACCTGGCTCCAGCCTCCTTTCAGGGAGTTGTTGAGAGCGAGTAGGTTTCCCCTGAACCTCCTTTTCTCCAGGTTGAACAACCCCAGGTGCCTCAGACGCTCCTTGTGATGATACCGTACCGATGTGGAGAAGAAAAAAACTTCTCTATAAGAGTCATTTTAGAGTTCTAGAAAGCAAGCATTCTTTACTGCAGTGCTGGACACGCAGGGGATAGTTCCACCTAGCGTGCATACCATACGGCGTTCTCCGCGCTATATTTATACAGAAAATTCATAGAATTAGTAATTTATTGAACCCACTCCCCTTACAGTTATTAGTAATTTACATACAATTATAATAATGCCTACTACATACTTCCGCTATTACACATTTACACATGCTATGGGGAAGGGTCTTCACCTGGGCAAGAGTCTTTTTGACCTATGGCTATGATTTTTAGTATTATATTGAAGGTAGTTCAGCTAAAGTTTGCACAGGCCTTAAGTTCTCCTGCTAAGTTGGCAGTGTACACTTGATTAATGTCTTCAAGGCCTAGTGGCTCTGGGATGTTCCTGCCGAAAGATAACGAGTGTGAACTTTCCTCATTAAAAATGGCCATACAAGGCATAATGGAATGATTTTCTTATCAATTGTCACAGACCTTGAGCATCAGCTGCTCTCTTATAGGGGTCCAGAGCAAGTTAGCCTGTGCTTTTGCTGCTTCCTTACTGTCAATGCCCTGCCTGGGTAAATGCTGTCTGTAGCTCACACTCATCGATAACCTTAGTTCCTTCTTCACATGGCTTGCAACAGTTACTACATTTCAAGAATTTAGCTGTTAACTATGGTGTTATAGCAGGCATCAAGGAGACTCGTGCTCTAAACCCTTCATCAGCTTTGTTGCCCTTCTCTGGACATGCTCCAGCCCTTCAATGTCCTTGGAGTGAGGGGCCCAAAACTGAACCCAGGATTTGAGGTGCAGTCCCCCCAGTGCCCAGTCCAGGGGGACGATTCCTGCTCTAGTCCGGCTGGTCACACTAGTGCTGATGCGAGCCCGGATGCTGGTGACCTTCCTGATCGCCTGGGCACACTCTGGCTCATCTTCACCTGTCTGTCAACCAGTGTAAGATCCTGACCTGGTGCCTCCTGGCTAAGAGTTCTCACTGTGTCTAAGGAAAATCAGCTTCCTGCTGGTGGGAAGGGCCAAGCCCCAGACCAGAGCGTGGCTTCCCCCACCATTTACCGTCCCCTTTCAGAGCCACGGAAATATGGGTTGATTCAACTGCAATATTAATCACACCAAGCCACCAGGGAGATGTAATGAATAATGACATTTGGACATTAGGAAGAAGTTCTTTACTAGGAAGGTGGTAGAACTCTGGAACAGGTTGCCCAGGGAGGTGGTGGAGGACTCATCCCCAAAGAAATTCAAGGTCGAGCTTAATGAGGCTCTGAGCAATCTGGTTGGCGATGCCCTTGCTTACTGCAGGGGGGTTGGACTAGATGGCCTTTGGATGTCCCTTCCAACCCAGGGCATTCGATGATTCTATAACTTCATAAGATGAGAAAAGACAACAATTATCAGGGTGGTTTTAGAAAGGGAGCTTAAACACCTGGCTTGCTATAGCCTTTGCATTAGTGCCTGCTGAGATTAATTCGCTCATGCTCTACATTCCAGCATCAGATCAGTGGAGGCAGTGGTCAACCAGATAAAATGAGTGTAAAAAATAATCAAAAGAGTGCACTTAATAATGGAGAGTAATTTACTTGGCTGTCATAACTAGACTAATGTGACCAGTTTAATCTTTAGAAACTCTCACAGCTAGGTTACATCAGCCTCTTAACCTGTAAACCTTAAATACGTGCCTAAACTTTACAAGTTATCACATTCAGTATGTATCTGCCCTTCTAGGGCATACAGAGTCAAACAAAAGTTGCAAAGTCAACCTCAGCACTGGCATTTCCCATCTCATTTACCTTTTTATAGTGTCATCCTGGAAATACAAGCCTGAATATTCCAGCCAGTGATGTATCTTCTGCTTTTGCTGGTATTTTTTTTGCCCTACCTTACCAACAGCTAAGCTGCCCTTCAGAAAAACCAAGATATCTGCTTCTGTTTTATCTTCAGGTATTGCCAGCTGTCCTTCCTTTGTCAGCGGTACAGCAATTCACTGTGACCTGTGTTGGGATTAATAAAATGTTTTTAGGAGCCAATTCATAAAGGTGCTGTCAACAAACTGCTGCCTCTTCTAAAGACTAATGAAAGGTGAGCCAATACTGACCTGCGCAGGCTGTAACACTGTCGAGTTTCCTTGCACCCTCTGGCAGTTCCACTTATTAGCAATGAGCAAACTCCAGCATCTGACGTTCCGGGACCTTCTGGAACTATTTAACAATTTCAATTTACAGCAGGGTGAAGAAAAGTCTTGGAAAATCAGCTTAATCTAAACCCATGGTCTAGTTATTCTTTTTCTTCAGACAGTGTTGTTGTAAGTCTAGACAGAGAGACGGCAGCGTTGTTTACTGCGAGCAAGAGCCTCCTATTTTTTACTGTGGTCCCTCTCTACCCACACAACATCTGGTCTGGGAAAAACTAAGTGGATTTGGTATAAATACACAAAATATGTACCGTAAGGGACACATGGCATGTGCACACGCTTCCCACTGCTGTGTTTTCTCAATTCATGTTTACGCATTCTTTTGTGTTTGACAAGGTGTTTTTCTCATGCTCTCACCTCCTCTTATCACTCGGGCTCTAGGAGTGTAGTTTCAGCTGCTCCTGAAACTGATCTCTCGTTTGCCTGAGAGTGACAGGACCAGGATCTTGAGAAGCACTGTTTGCTTACAGAGAACCCTGATTTTCACAAATATCAGCTAATCTTGAGTGAATTCGAACTGCTCCAACTTCCCTGGTGGATACCCCAAATCGGGCACCGCACTACATGTCTGAGGCATCCAAGCAAGGAATTACTGATGTAGCTTCTGCTTTTACTGGCATTGGGTTTTTGCCCTACCTTACCAACAGCCAGAAAAGCCAAGAAATCTGCTTCTGTTTTATCTTCAGGTATTGCCAGTTGTCCTTCCTTTGTCTACGGTACAGCAGTTCAGTTAATATCTGGTCACTGTGACCTGTGTTGGGATTAATAAAATGTTTTTAGGAGCCAATTCATAAAGGTGCTGTCAACAAACTGCTGCCTCTTCTAAAGACTAATGGAAACTGAGCCAATACTGCGAAAAGTTGTGGAAGTTCTCCTGTTGTCAGAAGCAAAGACAACCACCCACTATCCCAGCTCGCTATTGGCTTCTGTAAGTGCAGCTTTTCCACTGGCGAGAGTAATTCGTCAAGTCATTTCATAATGTTCTATCACTACCTGTGTATCAGGACGCAAAAACACTAATGACTGGTTGAGAAAATTGTTACCAGTTAAAACTCACTTCCAGTTGACGCACGGGTGGCGGAGTGGTTTGTTTTCCTGCTGCTGTGTCTGCAACACAGTATTTCGTGTTTCACCTAGTAAAAGTTTGAGCAGTTGCAGACATCCCTGGTGCAGCAAACAGTCTGCTGGAGTTTAGGTAGTTACCCACCCGTTTTCCATTAATCAACTATGACTTTTTAGAACTAGAGAAGAGGAAATGACCATCTCGCATTTACACTGTGCCACCATTTAAAGACTGCTTATGTCTTCTTGTGTCTTTTTTGGACTTTTACTCATGCTTGTTTTTTTAAACATATACATCTCTCTGCTGGGGATGAAGGAGAGAAAGTCCACTTTTTGTTAAAGTATCAGCTCCTGCCTTAATGAGCAGTTGTGGAAGTTCTCATATTGTCAGGAGCAAAGACAACCATCCATTATCCCAGTTCCCTCTTGGCTTCTCTAAATGCAGCTTTTCTATGCTTTTCCTTCAAAACTACTAGCTCTGTATCCAGACACATTCCTTCTGCTGAAAAAATAAAGCTAAAGTCCCTCCTGCTCATGTTTCGGTCCCAACATTTGCCATCTCTGAAGGGATGCTTGTTCTGCATTTGTACTCAAGTGCTTTGCAAGCTGGAACAGCTAGGATCACACATTTTGGTCTGCAGAAAAGGAAGAGCATAGACCTTAATGGAGAAGGCCAAATGATTTTAGGCCTTAATACAAAAATGTAGCTTGGTTTTAAGGCTCTTTTCAGATAAAGGATCTGATTTTATATACGAAGATAAAAGCAACACGGTATTGTACATTTTGCAGTCTCTAAACAGCAAAGGAAGCCATCAAGCAAGCAGGAGAAATCTCTGGTGTGGCAGAAACTGTCCTCACTAATAGTCTTTGATTTCCACACCCTTGGTTGTTTCTTTGGGTTTAAGCTGTGTCGGCTTTCTCCCCTCCCTCTCTTCAACAAGAGCGTTCTGCTTTTAGACTGAAATCATTAGAGACTCACCTGTCACATCGGTCTTGAAACTGGCTTCAGAGTATCAGAAGGAAGAGACTGTTGAGTGGCAGTAGCTATGGCAATGGCTCTTGCAGTGTTACAGCCGCTAGTTCATATCCACATAGCCAAGAAAAAGTAAGTACCACTGATGTGAGGCACGTGAGATCGTTGCCACGTGTAACGCTTTGCCTCCCGCGCACCTCAGCTCGCCTTTCCTCTGAGCCATTTGGAGTAAGACCAAATTGCTGTAATTTTGTTGTGGTCGCAATGGCAATATCAGAGCATTTTTCCACACACTGATTTAATAAAGTTGTACGAAAAGGGAATCTCAAGAGTTTTCATGCTAACAGCTCCCATTAGCTGATAAGATCACCGTCCACCATCACTCTGGACAGCAGAGCACTGAAGGAGAAATAGACCAAGAGTAGCACAAAATAGCCCCGTGGGCTGTGTCTCATGGTGATTAGCAAGCGTCTGAGATATTTGATGTACACTTTATGACAAACAGGCATACAACCTTCTGATTAAAATCAGTGTACATGGTTGGCTACTGATACCTGTCAGAGACTGCACTGACCTGGAATTTAGCTGCTGCTTCCTTTGGGCACCGCTAAAATCAGAGAACAAAACACCAGAGTGAGGGTCAAAATCAGATTAGAAAGCCGGGTTTCGCCTACAGGTCTATGGAAAAAGTACAACCAAAGCCAAAAGCCCCACTGATTTCATTTGTTTGTTGAAGATTTGGGCTTCTTGCCGAGACCAGTCCTAATTTTGACCTTTTTTCTTGGACAGAGTAATCTCTCTCCATCTCCCAAAGCATAGTCTGCCTGCAGGACTTGATGTCCACAGATGCAAGAGGCATTTTCTTAAAACCTGAGCCTTTAAATACCTGCACCAAAATTGATTCAATTACTACATTTCTCCAATACACCTTTTCTCATTTCTGCCAAGTTTGACACGTATTGCAGACTTCTGTTTTTCAAATCTACATTTTTTTTCCCATTCTCTAAGGCATTTATTGTATAAATTAATTACATATAGACAAATATAATTACATTTACCTGTCAAGGCTATCAGTACTTTATCTGAAGCCACTGGAGACAGGGGTTTGTGCAGTGGAAGGAGCGATCGTGAGCAAAGAATCACAGTCTTGGGTCAGTAAGTTCTCCTGTCTGAGGAAAATATAGAAAGCAGGTCACAGAGGTGACAACCGGAACTTCTGAGGTGCAGGGGAAGCACATAATTTCTGATTCAGGCTGCAGTTTGGAGTCCCAGGAGCCTTCATCAGCCATCTTTTGGCCTGTTCCTCCAAAGTGCTGGTTTTTTGCATGACAATGAGTAGCCCATCAGCCATTCGTACATGTGCAGCTGAAGTCACCTGCGGTTCAAAGCGAAGGTTATTTTTCAAATAACCTTTTTTGTCAATGCAAATCAAAAGCGGTCAGATCTCATGGAAAACTGTCTCCCCAGATTGCTATGCGGGAACATAACAGAATGATTCCCAGTATGATTGTCAATAGAAAAGAGTTATTCCTTTGAATTATGAACAGCACCGAAGAAGAGGAGAAATTATGCCAAGAGCACCAATATCTGGCGTATTAGAAAACAGCCCGTTCCTGTAACACTAGCAGCACTCATTTTCCTATTCCTCAGGAACTCCATCGCACGAACCGTTCTTGGAGGGACACAGTGGCAGATTTCAGCAGCACGTCTCAGCTACTGCCACTCATCGCGGGACCAGGGTGTTGAGGTGATGTTGAAAGTGGCACAAAAACCACAACAGAAAAGAGCAGCAGTCAGGTAGTTTGTCGCTGTCTTACCTTAGCTGAGCACCTATCCAATTCAAAAAGACCTTGTCGTATTTTATTTACATCTTGTGGAATTCCAGGATTTTAAATCCCACGGGATTTTCCTTGCCAAAGAAACGGTTCCCTCTTCAAAACCAAATTCGACCAGTATAAATTTGCATATATAAGCAAATACCCTCATGAGCATGAGGCTGTTGCTGTTCCCAGCCAGGGCTGCCCGGCACAGAGCTCCCCTTGTCCACCCAGGGAGAACTCAACCAGGAGGTCTTCCGAGCTGGCACGCATAAGGAGGGCCAAGATTTAATGCAAATAACATCTTGACACCTTCTGCCCATTAATGGGCCACCAGAGGGGAGCCATGATCACCACTGCTGCAAGGTGCCCTGTGCTCTTTAACCACAGAGCTGTTTACATATGCCTTTTGTTGGATTTTGGGAAACATTGCTTCCTCAGAAGTGTCAAGGCCCGTTACAGGCTGCCCAGGGCAATGGTGGAGTCCCCATCCCTGGAGGGGTTTCGAAGGTGTGTAGATGTGGTGCTGAAGGACGTGGTTTAGTGGTGACCTGGCAGTGCTGGGTTAACGGGTGTCCTTGATGGTCTTAAAGGTCTGTTCCAACCTGAACAGTTCTATGATTCCAGGAAGTAGGCACCAATGGCATCTGCCTTCTCCTGGGAGCTTGTGGCATTGCGTGAAAAGTATTGCTGCAGCCTGTTTTTTGAGAGATGAGCTTCAACCAAAGCTGGGACCAGACACAGCACTAATGCTTTGCCTGCCTGTGGGTCTTGTTGACACTTATGGGTGTCACTCCTGACACGAGGTGGCAGCAGATGGGTAGTGCCTGGGCACGGCTGGATGATAAAGTCTATTAAAGCTCCTCAAAGAGCCCAACATCTGGGCTCTGGCTTCTCCCTGTCCTGGCAAATCCGCTTCGCATAGAGTGGAAATGTCCCCTGCCCGGGTTTTCCAGTTTTGGAGTGGCATGCGTTTGCATGCTCGCAACAGGATGGGCTTCCCTGTCCCTTTGGGGTGTGTTTTCTTCCTGCCTTGAAGTCCACACAGCCCAAGCATGCAGGTGTTTACTCGAAAGCATGTGCTTGGGGATGTCTTGAGTGGCCAGGGCCCATCACTCTGCCGGAAGCTGGGTGAGGCCAGCTGCAAAAGGCAATGACAGCAACGATTCCCCACTTTTGTGTGAAGCGTAATTTGGAAACAGAAGGAAAAATAAAGCTTTTTTCAATCCCCTTCAACCTTAAATGAGGTTTCATTTGGACAGAGTCCTTGCAAATCCTGAGCAGGATAAGTAGGTGGTACCTGGGACATGCTTTGTGACAAGCATTTATCTTCCAGGCTTCATGCCCTGATTTGCCCCACTCAGCACAGGCATCCATCCTGGAAACAATCGGCCAGTGAGCTCCTGTCCCCGAGCAGGCAACATCCATCTATCCCTGCTGGGGCAGGCGGTCAGGGTGCACCCCGTGGGCAGCTGGAGATGAACAGAAGTTCAAAAGTTCTGCTCGTTGTCTAATGCTCAAAACTCATCTCGGTTTCCTTCCTCTTCCTCTCCCAGGAATTCATTTTTCCAAAGGGATGACATAAAGCAAAGCGTAGTAAAAACATAGGATGGCAGCTGGTCTGTTTATAGTATCTATTTTATTTTTCATATTGAATAGAATGTACAAAACTAATTTATACAGTCAAATATACATAATATACTCTGTAATAAATATCAGGTAAAATAATAGATGTCCTCAAAGACAATCAGTGTTTTGAAAACCAGCAAAACAAAGATTTCCAATAAATACGTTCACCTCCACTGAACAGCATCTTTCAGGATCGACATTTCTTTACCTCCTCCTGAGCTGTTTATAAATAAATAATAAACCAAATAATTTAAAAAACTATGAAGAAAAAAGTGTTCCCTGAGCTCACATAAATAAGAAAAAGTCTTAAATAGAAAATACAGTCCAGTGAAGCAATAAAAGTTTGTTTTCCTAGTCCTTGGGGCACCCTTTGGTGCTGGTGAGCCGTGTGGTGTAGTGCTGGCGGGGACTAAGTGCACTCCTCCCGGAGAGCCACGCACTGAAGGTCATTCAGCATTTGGAAGAGGTGGATGATGGTGGAGTACTCCAGGCAGCCTGTAGTCTCCTGTGATTGGGGAGAAGGGATGGATTAGCACCAGGAATGGGGTGCAGCAGGCCCTGCATGGCCACTAACACCTCAAAACCCCTTGCCCTGCTGGCCTGACTTACTGTTTTCAAGGCCATCTGCAGCTTCTGCAACCAGTGCCTCAGTTTTCTGGAGGGCTGATGGGAAGGAGCCTCCATGGCCATCTGCAAGGAGAGCAGCTGCATTAAGGACCGGTGATGCCTCGGGGTGCTGCCGCCAGCACTGGGGCCGCTGAGCCTGGCATGGGGCCAGGGAGTCTGGGAGGGACACTCACACAGCCGCGTAGGTCCTCCCGGGCTTGGGTGAGGAAGGCCAGGGGTCGCTGGCGCATCTCGGCGAACATGGGGGTAGTGGGGAGCGTCAGCATGGCGGTGGCAAGGTCCAGCTCGGCTTCCACCAGCAGCAGTCGGTCGGGCACCTGCGGGCAAGAGCATCCTGGTTAGAGACCCACAGTGGCAGGGCTGGAGGATAGGGGCCTCAAAGCCCTGCTAGAGGGTGCGGGTGGAAGTGGGACCAGCTGATGGGAGGTCTTCTGGCTCGAGGTGGGTAAAAATGGGGTAAAAATGGGGGTAAAAAGTCTTTTAACAGCATCATCTTGCTCTTACCGACAGCTCTGCTGTGTTCCATTTCCGAGAGTTCCGATGGAAGAGCGAGATACGGCACGTGCGGTCTGACAGCAGCATAATGTTCTTCTCCTGCAGGCATAAAACAAGAGAGGGACTGAAAAACTGTCACCTTGACTTTTGGTGATGTTGTGCAACCCCGGACAGCCTTGAGGGCTTTGAAACCCGGACAAAATTTGGCCCAGCATCTTTCTTGTACCCAGACTCCCTTGGAAAACATCCTCCTCATCCCCACACTGCCTCAGGAAACATCCACCTTGCCACTCAGGGTCTCGAATTTGATATCCCCTTTTGCCCCCCACCAGCCCACAACTGCCCTGTTGCCAACGGTACTCACAAACTGTCTGATCAAATTCAGCACGGCCTTCCGCTCTTGGGGCACGAGGAACTGGTACTTGGACAAGCTGCAGGTCTGAAGAGGAGTGGGGGGTTTCGGGGGGAAGGCAGCCCCGAGGCTGGCCCCCAGCAACAGGACCAGCAGAGAGGTGAAGCCGAGGTGCAGCATTTTGCTGGCGAGAGCCCAACAGCGAGGGAGTTACGATGGGGCGAGGGGTCTGTGAGGCAAGAAGCCAGAGACGAGGAACCGGAGCTGAATCCGTTAAATCCCTTGCGCAGAGATTCCTGATGGTGTTGCCGCGGGTGGCTGGCACAGTGGCAGGACTGGTCCTAGGGATCTGCTTCGCCTTCCTCGCTGTAGCTGCCTTCCTACCCCATCTCCCCAACTTTTTATACCACCTGCTCGGCATGATTGCGCTTTCAACTTGGCAGGAAAATCCGCGGCCTGTCGGCTCTAGAAAGAGGAAAGCGAAAGCATCAGTGGAGGGACGTGCCTGCCGCTGCCTGCCCTGCCTCTCGCCTCGATGGGGCGAGCGCACCCAGCACCCTGGGGATGCACAAAGACGCTCAGGCTGCCTTCGACGTGCACCCCTCCGAGGGAGCTGAATGGGGGGATGCTGCTGCCACAGCGAGGCGTTGGGAAGTGCGGGGAAACCTGGGTGCAATCCAGCCTGGCACCATGCCCGAAAGGTGTGGCAGAACCCCAGGCGTGCAGTCCATGGGGACTGAAGGCTCAGGGTGGCCGGGAGGGTTTCACTGCCTCCCAAGCAGCAGCAGGAGCTTGTGCCTTGGTTTCCCGATGGGAAGTGTAACGGCTGCAGCAGGGAGGGGGCGAAAGCAGCAGCCAGGAGTGGGCACAGCACCACGCATTCTGCAGGCATCAGCTTTACCTGTGTACAATCCTGAGGGACCTGGTTCTCTACAAAAGCAGGAAAAAGGGTGAATGCAGAAGCACTTCCACCCAGCATTTTCCACGTGGGATGGACGGAGATGAGCAGGGCTGCCACCCCCACCAGCTGCTGGAGCAATCTGAGGTTTCCTCCCAGTTTAGCCTGGAAATGTAAATATTGTGTATTGACATCTCTTTGCTGACAGCTGGAACTGTGCCTTCCATTCAGTAAAACTCCTCCTCCCTCGAGGCAACCTCCTGCAGTGTGAAGCTGTTGCTGCTGAGCTTTTCATTTCATGCCTTCATCAAGCACTAAATATAGAAAATCAGGGCAATCCCTGTGTCTAAAAAGCAAATACGTAATGCAGCAATCGGCATAAATGCCTCACATGGTGGCCGTGGAGGAATGCTACTCCAGGAGGACCCGATTTTTAATGTTCATATTTGGAAATTAACTGCTGGACTTCTAGGAGACCACACGAACGAGAAAAGTTTTTACACAAGGTAGTGGAAAGATACACCTACGGGCAGGCAGACCAGCATGGACGTGTTGTGCTGAGTCGTGGAGATGGGCTGGGATCTCTGGACATTGGCCACTTCAACCCCTGCTCTATCAGGGTCAGAGGGAGCAGTTTGCCCAAGACATTGTCCAGTTTTTAATATCTCCAAGGATGGAGACTCTACAGCCTCACTGGACAATCTGTGCCGGTGTTTGACCATCCTCATATTAAAAAAATATTTTCTTCTGTTTAGATGGACTTTTATGTATATAGGGTCATGCCCATTGCCTCCTCTCCCATCAGTAGGCACCAGAGAGAGCCTCCAAGCCTTCCCTTCTCCAGGCTGAACTGCTCCAGTTCTCTCAGCCGGCCTTCGTATGGCAGATGCTCAAATTCCCTCATCTCCAAGGTCTTTCGATGGACTCTCTCCAGTATGTCCATGTCTCTCTTGCACTGTGGAGCTCAGAAGTGGCCTCAACAGTGCTGAATAGAGGGGAGGGATTACCTCCCTCCACCTGCTGTAAACACTTCCCATAATGCATCCTGGGACACAATTCACCTTCTTTGCAGCAAGCGCACATTTCTAGCTCCTGTTCGACGTGGTGCCTACCAGGACCCCCACGTCCTTTTCTGCCAAGCTGCTTTTCAGCTGGACGGTCCCCAGCATATTCTGGTGCCTGGGGTCATTCCTCACCAGATGCAGGACTTTGCACTTGTCCTTGTTGAACTGCATGATGGTCCTTTCAGCCCATTTCTCCAGCCTGGTGAGGTCCCTCTGGGTGGCAGCATGATCCTCTGCTCTGTCACCCACTCCTCCCAATTTGGTGTCATCAGGACAATTAGTAGGTACACTATGGATACACTCTGCCTCACCATCCAGATCATTAATGAAGAGGTTCCAGATCATTAATAAAGAGGTTAAGCAGGGCTCTTTGTTGACCCATAGGATCCATCCAGCCTTCCTTGAGTCCTTCCCCTGCTCCAGCAGTATCTTGCAGATCTCAGGTCTTCCCTGGAAAACCACAGTGGAGGTGAAGAGGAGTGGAGATGGCAGGCAGGGAACAGAGTGGCTCAGGCTATCTTGGCTTTGACCAAACCAGATGAAGACACAGCTTGGAGAAGAGCCAGGACAGCAAAATACGGCGCTAAAGCCCAATAGCGTGGGTGTTTCTGCTGGACCCAGCACCCACCCAGGCTGCTGGGCCAGCCTACCCCTCTGTGACAAATCCAGTAGGTAAAAGCCCGAGCCCCAGGCAGGGCTCAGGTCCTTTGCCTGCACTCTTGGTGAGTAGGACAACGGCACCGTGATTCCTTTCTCTCCCACTAAAGAAATACAGATTTAGAAATGTAGTTTTTTTATTCAGTGTGATTTGTTCAACACAGCTACAAAAAAAAACCCAAACCAGCATAACTCGCTTCATGTACAACATGAGGTGCAGCTCAGCTGGAAGAGACAGCACCTTTGTGAAAAAGTCTGACGAGTGTGAAGATGAATGTGACCCTTGGTGAGGAAGGGGGTGGAGCAGGGTCCTAGCCCTGCCTGGAACTCTTCAGGTTGCATTGGAGTGATCCTAGCCAGCTCATGGGACACGCACCACGGGGTGTTTCCTCCTCCAGACCAAGGTACGAGCTACACAGGGGTGTTTTGGCACCCAGGCTAGGATCTCCAGTGGCCACCAGCAGGGCTGGATCAAGGTCCCCAGTGCCCAGACTGTGCTGACCAGTGCTGAGATGGTGATATATAGTGCCTGCTGCACTGGGATGGCCTTGTCTGCAGCCCTGCGGATTCAGAGCAGGGCTGGAAGACCACCCTGGCACGCACACTGGGGACACACTCAGGTCACACATTGAGTTCCAGAGCAGCATCACATCCCTGCAGTTCCCAGCTTCTCTTTGGTTCCTCTTCTCTGTTGCTGTGGCTTTTATGTCCCAGATGTCATTTCTAACTGGAGAAGTAATGAGAAACCTCATCTCTTGTGCAGGCAAAATGAAATCCGGAGGCACCCAAAGGAAAAGTGAAAGCTCAGCGGGGAAGCTGTACCGTGAGTGCAGCTGCCCAGGGCACTGGAGATCTCCAGGACACCTTGCTCAGATGTTTGTTCTTCACTCACCGCCAGCTGTAACTGAGCTCATGGGGCCCACGCTGAGCAGCAGCAACTGCTTTTCACTGCTGGGATGTGGTCTCGCCATCCTGGGCATCAGCATGCTGGCAAGCATCTCGCACGGTGATGCCACACGCTCCATCATATCCAATTCCCCAGCATGGCCGGCAAAGCGTGGCTGCATTTGGCACTGCTCCTCCAAACCACGCTAGTGCCGGCTCCTGCCATGACAGCGGAGGGCCCCCCAAAGCTGGCACAGGCTGGGGACGTCACATAGTGCCTGGCGGGGTCTGCAGGGTGCTGGGGACCTGCCGTAGTCATTGCTCCAGCCCTGCCTGCAAACGATGCCATGCCGGGAGAGTGGTGCGAATGGTGGCGACGGAGCCTCCTCCTTGGATTCACTGAGCCCAGCAGGTTGGAGCCACTTGAGCTTGTTTGGAGCAAGAAATTCCATATGCGTGGGAGATTCCAGGTGCAAGAAGGAATGCGAAAATGGGCAGCGCCCAGTGAGGCAATCACCCCGTGACTCATCGGCCGCTACATCGCACGAGCGCAGTAGAGCCTTGGCCACAAGCCATGTCACTGAAGTGAGTAAGGAGGAGCCCAGATCGCTCCTTCTCAACCCCTTTGGAGCCAGTGGGCTTGTCTGGGAGGATCTGGCTCCTGCTAAAGTCACTGGTCTTGGAAAAGAAGGTAGAAAGAACTAGAAAGTTGCCCCCAAAAAAGCCAGCTTTAAAAATAAAACCCCTGGGTGATGGGCAGGAACCCTGCCTGTGGCCCCATGGTCCCAGGCAGGGGACATCAGGTGGCCTCTGCTCGGCAGCCATCACCAGACTTGTCCCTGCCAGCCCAGGATATTGGTGCCACCAAAGTGTTGCTGGCCCTGCTATGCACCCCAGAACCCTTTGCTGCCTCTTGGCACGCGAGCTGCAGCCACCACTGTGACGTCGGGCTGGTTTGTGCCGCCACCATGCCCAAGAGCGTTGGTGATGCAATCGCCAGTGTGTTACATCACAGCCGGTCACCCGCTGCATCATCCTGGGAGATGAGCCTTGTGCTGATGCCAGGAAGGAAAAGCTCATTAGTGAGCAGATTGAAACAAGCTGTTTTAAATGGCAAGTGAGGATAAAACCCAAACAAGCATTTTTTCACCCAAAGCCTTTGTGCCGGTGCTGTAGGGACACCAGCCTCCTGGAAGCCATGTCATCCGGTGCAGTACTGGGCAGGGAGAGACTCCAGTGCTCTTTCAGGAAATGACAAGCCACTAGCCCCAGCAAGGGAGGTTTCATGACTGCTGCTCACCCACACACAATCAATTTCATCAAGCATCACTGCATAATAAGGTCTTCTCCAACACATTGCCAGGGACACAGAGACCAGCCTCATATCAGTGATGGGGTTTCCTTCCCATAGCTGTCCTCCTGGGATCCCACCACCCTCCTGGGAGCCACCAAACAGGAGTAAAGCCTTTGTCCCTCACCCTGGGCAAGCTAAGCCAGCGCTCAGTGACCCTAGTGGAGACAGGACCAGCGTTAAGTAAGCTCAGTCTCTGCACCCATGGCAGGACCATAGGTAAAAGCCCCAGGAGCACAACTGAAGCACCTCCAACCCCTATAAGCTCCCCCTAGGTGCTCTCTCTGGGGCAAGGGGCAGACGTATCACTTCTGCCTTTCTTAATAATGCATCAAGATATAACAGAGTGAGGCCACAGGCCTGCCCATGGCATCAGGGCCACTTCCTGCCAAGGGTGGGAATTACAGGAAAGTGAAAGGTCCCCACAGAGGCTAGGCCTGGACTTGGAATATCCACAAAGCAAACAGGCTGTGCCCAGCTCTGAAACCTGCCGCCTCCCTCTGCCCCTCCCCAAAACACAGCCTCTAATCGTCCCTTCGCAGTGTGGGTGAGCGATAGTGGGCTGGGAGCGAGGGGAGCACACTCCTGCTGCCCTGCGACACCAGTCCCAGAAAGGCTCCTGAGCTGTGCTGAGGGCAAGAACCTTGTGGGGTTGCACCACAGCGCTGGGCAATCCTGGGGCAGTTAAGCTGCCAGCAAAGCACCAGGGATGGGGTCACACAGCAGGCGAGAACAGCCCCATTTCCACCTCAGCCTTCCAAGACCATGTACAGCTCCCAGCTCAGCCTGGGCAGGAAAAGGGGCAAATGGTCCCTTCTTCCCCAAAACATTTACTCCATGAAGCAGAATACTCAGGGCCTAGGTAAGCCATGGACATGAAGTGCAGTCATTCCCAACTCAACAGGCTGCTCTACAGCCTCTCTTAAAAGGAAGAACCACAAGCAACTTTTTCTCAGCTTTTTTTTATTATTATGTAGTAAATGCAGCAAGCTTCTCAGCTGTTAACTGTGATTCTCATCTTCGTGTGCAGTTCAACCACGACCAAACTAGAAATGGACCCTCCAGTGCTGAGGGCGCAGCACTGGGCAGACCAGAGCATCAAGGTGAACACGAACTGAGAGCAGGCACAAACCCATGCCTGCTTTCCACAGAAGATCAGAAGTTTAATCACTGAAATAAACATCAATCTTCCCAAGGAATAAGAGTGGTTACAAGTGGGTTATTAGGAGAAAATCACTGTCTCCTTCCCTTGCAGCACCAGATCAGGAGAAGCATTTCCTCTCATCTCACTGTCCCTTGCACCCCAGCACACAAACATGCCTCACCCAGAACTCCACTGGGGTGTCACGAGCAGAAACTCCCATTATCTCCAGCATCCTGAAACAAGAAGCAGAGGAAGGATCTCACTCTACCCAGCCAGCTCCCACTTGATGTGGGGCAACATCCACAACCAGAGATAGGCCTCTTCCACTCAAAGCACAGGTCTCGATGGCAGATGCTTCCAACAGATGCAGGAGTGTTGTTCTGGTCAGTGAATAAATAAGCAGGCACAGGGACACCTTCCCTTCCCAGGTTTGCAGCAAGCCCTTGTTGCGGGCCAAATAGATTGGTTAAGATTCCACTCCCAGTATTTTTCCTGCCCTCTGCTAATCAATAACCAGTTCAGGTGAGGGACTGACCTGCTGGAATGCAGCCCTGTGGAAAAAAGACTTGGGAGTCCTGGTGGACAACAAGTTAACCATGAGCCAGCAGTGTGCTCTTGTGGCCAAGAAGGGAGGTTGTCCTGCCCCTCTGCCCTAGGGAGGCCACATCCGGAGTACTGTGTCCAGTTCTGGGCTCCCCAGTTGAGGAGAGACAGTGAACTATTGGAGAGAGTCCAGCAGAGGCTATGAAGATGCTGAGGGGACTGGAGCATCTCTGTGCCAAGGAAAGGTTGAGAACCCTGGGGCTATTTAGCCTGGAGAAGACTCAGAGGGGACCTGAGATCTGATCGCTGCTCATCAATAGCTAAAGGGCAGGGGCAGAGTGGATGAGGCCAGACTCTGGTCAAGTGCCAGGTCCTGCACTTGGGTCANCAAGGCGCGTGTGGACCTGGTGCTTAGGGACATGGTTTAGTGGTGAGCTTGCAGTGTTTGGTCGAAGGTTGGACTGTCGAAGGTTGGACTAGATGATCTTGCAGGTCTCTTCCAACCAAAGACATTCTGTGGTTTTCAGTCGTGCTCAACAACAGGACAAGGGGCAATAGGCACAAACTGGAATAGCTGAACAGTTCTACCTAAACATAAGGAGAAACTTCTTTCCTGTGAGGGTGTCAGAGCCCTTGAAAATGCTGCCCAGAGAGGTTGTGGAGTCTCCTCCTCTGCAGGGATTCCAAACCTGCCTGGACATGATCTTGTGCAACCTGCTCTGGGTGACCCTGCTGGAGCAGAGAGGTTGCATGAGATTATCTCCAAGGGTCCCTTCCAACCCCTACCATGCTGGGATTCTGCAAGGCAAAGAAACTCAGGATACCTCTGACATGAGCCTTACATGGCCACATCAGTGCAAGAACACCATACAGCTACAGGGACTTAAAGTCAACTGACCCAAGCCGAGGTCAACCATGCTGTGAGCAGCTGAGGATCTGCTGTTTGACCTCTGACAAGCCTCCACCCACACCCAGGGTGGGGGAAGCAGAAGCACATCACTGCACAGTTCACTTCTAGCTTTGAAGGGGTCTCTACAACCCTCACTCTTCATGCACAGGTGCTCCGCATCCTGCTTGTTTTCCCAAGCACTTTTCTCACCTCTTTTCAGTCTCTTGGAGGAGGGATTTTGCAGTTTCAGGGTCGCTCTTCTTAAAGACTTGATACGAAGAGGCAGATTCCATGTAACCAACCACACCAGCAACCGTCATGGGAATGTTGTCAAAGATGTTGGTAATTCTAGTAGGCAGACAGGGAAGAAAAAAGCATTGGCAAGTTAAACCTCAAGGGCAGCGGAACATGGACAACAGATTGAGGTGCTGGTCAATAAAATATCTGACACTATCAAAGGTGCAACAGAAGGAAGCAACATCTGATTGCAGGATTTGGTGGGTCAGGAGCTCTAACTGATGCACTACTGGAGGAGAGATGGTCCCAGGGACCCTCTAACAGCCTGTGACTTGAACAGCCCTTTTGATACAGGCCTACCTGCAGAGCCTGTTCCCCTCCAGCAGCTGGAACACCAACACCACTGCAAACACACCCTTTTTGCCTGTGGAGACAGCTCCTGCCCCACACCTTGGCTCCCTGCAGGTCTGGGGCAAGTTATTTCTCTCACTCTCATCCATTAAGTGATCTGCCCAGAAGCCTCAAATTATCATGAACGACCAACAAAAAAATGTGATCCAAGTCCGCCTTGAGCAGGAAGGGTCTGTGCAGCCCTTGGACCACACTTGCTGGCCCAGCACAGAGCTATTGTTAAATCCAATGTGACTGGAAATGTGGCGACATCGCTCTGCCATAGAATCATAGAACGTTAGGGGTTGGAAGGGACCTCTAGAGATCAGCTAGTCCAACCCCCCTGCCAGGGCAGGATCACCTGGGGCAGGCCACACAGGAACACATCCAGGCAGGTTTAAAAAGTCTCCACAACCCCTCTGGGCAGCCTGTTCCAGTGCTCTGTCACCCTCACAGTAGAGAAGTTTCTCTTCATGTTGAGGTGGAACTTTCTATGTTCTAACTTAAACCCATTATTTCTTGGTTCTATTGCCGGGCAGCACTGAAAAGAGATTGTCCCCTTCCTCTTCGCACCCGCTCCTCAGATATTTATAGACATTAATAAGCTCCCCTCTCAGCCATCTCCTTTCAAGGCTAAACAGCCCCAGTTCACTCAATCTCTCTTCACAGGAGAGACGTTCTAGTCCCTTAATCATCCTCACAGCTCTCTGTTGGACTCTCTCCAGTAGGTCCCTGTCTCTCTTGAATTGGGAAGCCCAAAACCAGACACAGTATTCCAGGTGTGGTCTCACCACGGCAGAGTAGAGGAGAACTTCCCTAGACCTGCTGGACACTTAATGCACCCCAGGATCCCATTGGCCCTCTTGGCCACAAGGGCACATTGCTGTCCCATGGACAACTTACTGTCCACTAGGACTCCAACGTCTTTCTCCATGGGGCTGCTTTCCAGCACGACGTCCCCTACTCTGTACTGGTGCCTGGTGTTATTCCTCCCCAGATGCAGGACTCTACACTTGTCCTTATTGAGCTTCATGAGGTTCACCTTTGCCCAGCTCTCCAGCCTGTCCAGATCTCATTGGACAGCAGCACAGCCTTCCTGTGTGTATGTCAGCCACCCCTCCCAGTTTTGTATCATCAGCGAACTTGCTGAGGGTACTTTCTATCCCCTCATCCAAGTCGTTGATGAAGATATTGAACAAAGATATGATGCAAAGGCACCTGTTGAAACCAGTCAACCCAGCTACCTTGAGTCCTCACTGGGCTTGTGGCAGAGCAGCTCCACAGAGGAGCTGAGACACTACCTCTGTCCTCTCCTGGTGGTGCACCCAGGGGTTTCTGCTCACCTCTTCTTGTCTGGAAACGGCAAGGCCTCAAAGATCTCTTTGTAGTCTTCCAAGACGAACTTTACTCTACTGTGTGAGTATTTTAAAATCTGGTCCCAGCACTGTAAAAAAACCAAACCAAACAACAAAAAACCAAGCACAAAACCACTTGAAGCTCTCAGTTTCCAGTTAGTCCAGGTTTGCTTGGCTCTAGATCCAATGCATTCATACACATACTTTTTTTTTTTTTAATACTCCTTGCATTAAAATACCTCAGGAAAAGCCCTGAGCTTCAGGTTTCATCACCTCACCTCCCTGAAGACTTTAGTTAGCTTTTCGGAGCAGTTTCCATAGCGAACGCTCATGTCCACAGTGTAGGTGCTGATGGCCACACAACCACCTGGTTTAAGCACCCTGTTTGCTTCTCTCATGAACTTCTCGATATCAAACCAGTGCACGGCCGTAAATGAAGTCAGGACGTCCACCGAGGCATCCTCAAATGGCAGCTCCTCAGCAGGGCACACGCTGGAAAGGGTAAGGAAAAAAGGTAAGAGTGTCATATGGAAATCGGGAAGCAGGACATGAAGTTGGTGGATATTTTTTGGTGTCAATGATTCGTTGGGATGCAAGACCATGGCTACTTTAAGTCTAGGGTTACTCCTGCTCACACCAGCAATCCCACCAAATCGGATTTCCTTTGGTACCCACTGGCTCTTAGAACAATACTACTCACAGAACATCACCTCCACGTAAGGACCCAAAAGCTTGTTGCCTAAACACTCACAGGTAGGAGACGTTGGGTGTGGAGGGGGCTTCCTTGGCCTCCTGGATCTGTGCTTCGCTGATATCTGTTCCCACCACCTTCTTGAAGTGCTCTGCAAGGAAGCGGGTGCCTTGTCCAGATCCACAGCCAACATCCACCACCAGCTCAGCAGGGTTTGTCCTCTGCAAGGAGGAATGGATATGTCTCAGCAGGGAGCCACTGAATTTCTGGGTTTTTTTACCCCATTCCTTCCCCCAGCATCCACAGAGAAATAGCCTCAGCATGGTACGACCCACGGTAAGGCTCACATCTTACCCTGAGCCCTTCTGATTTATTCTTCCCCGTGGTACCAATCAAGGTAACACTCTCAACAGGACAAATAAATACCTCTGGCCCACAAACACCCCTGGCCCTATATTGTTTTTCTTAGAGCCTGACCATGCCCCACTCACCTTCTCCTGCAGGTAGGTGAGGATGGTTTGCTGCAGCTCTTTCCCTGGTGCGAACCTGTATTTCTGGTAGACGGCCGCATGCCCTTTCCCCTCAAACATTTGGGTGGCCATGCTTGGTTGATCTGGCACCTGAGAGCGGGCGGCAAAATGCGTTTGTCACCACAGGATCAAACTCCTGCTCAGCGTTTGACCGCAGGCATTAAAGCCTCCAGTTCCTGGAAGAGAATCGGAGAGGACTTTGCTCTGGAGGCTCCAGCAAGGGAGCATGAACCTGCTCTCCAAGCTCCTGGCCTCCCACAGCTGTGAGCGAATTGAAAAAACAAACCATCAGCAGCTGATAAGGAAGAGCTCTCTCTAGGTTTTATTTTTAATTCTTCTTCTCCTTACTCCTTTTCTTCCCCCCCCCACTGGGGTGAAATAAATCACTGTTATAACTGGAATATCTGTGAATTTAAGGGTCTGAGTAGAGCATTAGCTAACTAACAGGAGAAAAATGGGCTTTTTTGTTTTTAAGGAAATTCACATTTTTGTATTAGTGCAACTTCACAAATACCACCCTGTGCTTTCTGAGTCCTCCGAGCTTATTTTTGTCCCTTCCTTCCTGGAAGTGCTCAGAGCCTCTCCTAAATCCCGAGCCCCCGATCCCTCAGCCAGTGCCCCGGCTGGCAGACAGCCTGGCCCCACCGAGGGGCTCCCATCAGCCCAGCCGCAGCACCACCCGCTCGGCGACCGAAGCTGCTTGCCCAGATCCAGCACTCCCCTGCTCGCCCATCAAATCACCCCGTCCCCTCAAGGTGCTATAAGCTCCGCGGGTCCCCGCACCCTCCAGACACAGGCCCGGCGACTGCTCCTCGCCCCTCCCGCCGCCCCGGAAGCCTCTCGGCCGTATCCCGTTCGTGTCCGTGCCCGAGCAGGCGCTGCCCAGGACAAGCGACCGCTCCCGGAGATGTAATTCTCTTACCGCCTACGGATCCCGCTCAGAGATGCTGCAAGCAGCTCCCCATCCGGAGCTCGGGGTGCTCTCGAAAGGGTGTCAAAGGGGAACGGAGGCGGGACCTCCGCCAGTACTGCCCTGCCCTTGCAGCTGGGGCCGCCGCGGTAAGCGCAGCCGGCGGGGCTCGGCTGCCCCCAGGAGGGCAAAAACTGGAAGGCAGCTTCCAGAACTTCCATCCCACCGAGATCGGAGAGCCCAAGAGCCGAGCCTGAGCCTTTACGCAGTTTCTGTAGTTAATAATTAAAAATAGCTTTCAATGCCGACGAACTAGGGGGGATGCTCAGCAGCCCCGTGCTTCTCGGGAAGGGGACATGAAGGAGCTGCAGGACCCCACCCAGTCTCCCTGAAGCCACATCACGATGTCAACGCCAGCAAACGCTGTTCTTGCTTTAGTTACAACAGCAGCGGGTCCAACATCATTCTTGTTCCAAGTGCAATGGGCTGAGACAATCTGGTACTTTCTGACCTTGAGGTACTTTCTTTCCTAGGGCAGCAAGTTGAGACAATCTGGTACCTTCTTACCCTGGTGCAAATACAGCGAGATGGGACGATTAGGCCCACACCTGAAACTACTGTTGTCTAGGAACCCTGCCAGAGACTTATCCTGCCCAGATCACGAGCTCCCTCTTAAAATTGCCAGGATCACCTGACAGGAATTGCAGCCCCAATATAAAAACACCAACCAAAGTCAATCACCTTGCAAGCTTAAAAATGTCAATCCTAAAGTGAGGCCCTTTAGAGCTCTCCAGCACTGCTTTTACAAATTTATATTTTTCTAATATCTTTAACAGCAATTCTTTAAGCAGNCAAGTGCAATGGGCTGAGACAATCTGGTACTTTCTGACCTTGAGGTACTTTCTTTCCTAGGGCAGCAAGTTGAGACAATCTGGTACCTTCTTACCCTGGTGCAAATACAGCGAGATGGGACAATTAGGCCCTCCCTAACCACACCTGAAACTACTGTTGCCTGGGAACCCTGCCAGAGACCTATCCTGCCCAGATCACGAGCTCCCTCTTAAAATTGCCAGGATCACCTGACAAGAATCGCAGCCCCAATATAAAAACACCAACCAAAGTCAATCACCTTGCAAGCTTAAAAATGTCAATCCTAAAGTGAGGCCCTTTAGAGCGCTCCAGCACTGCTTTTACAAACTTATATTTTTCTAATATCTTTAACAGCAATTCTTTAAGCAGGTTTAGTTTCTCTATGCCCTCTGCAACAGGAGGCCAGTAGATGCTGTGAGGTCGCACAAGAACAAGATTCAAACACAGTGGGCACCCAAAGCTGTACCCACAGGAGTCCGGCTACGCTCCAAGTCCCCTCCTGTTGTCCAGCAGAAAGAGAAAAGGCCTAAATAAAGAGCCTGGATAACCCCAGCACAAACTTGGAGAGCACAGAGCATCAGTATTTCACAACTGGGCAAAGACCCTCCTCTGATTTGGGGCAGGGTTTTACCTCTTCGCACATCAAAGTAATGCTAATTGCATCCAACTGAATCCTGCAGAGCCATGGTTCATTTGAAGCACCTTCACTTTAGTTTGGATTTTGCACAGCACTTGTGAGTCTATGCTAATTAGCACAGCCTTTAAGCCCCTTCTAATTTGAAAGGAAGTCCTGGGAACTCCTTTAGGGGCTGAAGATGGAGGCCACCTTGAAGCAGTTTGCTGAATCAAAGCAGATGTTGAAGTTACAGGGCTTGTATCCTACGTATTTATTTTGGGCCCTCTGCTGCTGAATTGTACTTGAGGGCGTACATCTGCACCAAGAGAGAAAAACAACACCAGCGACAAAGGTGCTTGTGATTTCATAATATACAGTGTCCTGCATCATCTGGCAAGAGCCTGGCCTCCTTGGAGTTTAAATACCCTAATTCTACATGTACTTTGCCAAGAGTGTGGCTGTAGGTGGGCAGGGATGATGTCCCAGGCTTCAGTCATCTGCCACCTTCCTAATGCTGAGGTCCCCGTAGGAGGGGCTGCTCTCATGGGCAATGTACAGATGATATTTAACCAACTGTCCTCTGGCTACAGCTACAGTAAAAGAAAGAAGGAGCTGGGCATGGGCTGCAAATATCATCAGTCCTTCCCTGAGCTCTTTAGAGGAAGCACACTGGATTGCGCTGCCTTTGACGCCCTGCCCCAACTCTTTTTTGTTCCCCAAGTGACAGCTAATCTCTGATGGCCCTGCACTGTGCAGAAATAAGTTGGTCTCCTTGACTTTTGGATTGCTAAGTCATAGCCCAAATGTGACTTATACCACAGGAACAGAGAATTAGACACTGTCCATCTTCCCTACCAGCCCATTTATTAAATCCATAGGTTTTAAGGAATGCTAGAAGTGTCCTGGGGTCTTCCCAACTTGTTCCCAGAACCTACAGACACTGCAGATTTAAATTATAGAGAATTACGGAATCATAGACTGGTTTGAGTTGGAAGGGACAGTTAACAGTTAACTAGCCCAACCCCCCTGCACTGAGCAGGGACATCTGCAACTAAAGCAGGTTGCTCAAAGCCCTGTCCAACCTGACCTGGAGTGGTTCCAGGGGCTTCTACCACCTCTTTGGGCAGCCTAGGCCAGTGTTTCACCACTCTCGGTGTAAAAAATGTCTTCCTTCTCCACAGTCTAAATTTCCCCTCTTTTGGCTTAAAACCGTCACCTCCCGTGCTGTCACAACAGGCCCTGCTAAAAGGTCTGTTTCCATCTTTCTGATAGGCCCTTTGAAGTGCTGAAACGCTGCAAGGAAGTAGAGAACAAATCTTTATTTTGCTTTGCTTTGCGCGCGCAGCTTGCTTTTTGCTTTTTCATTAAACTGCCTTTATTGTACCCCACGGACTATTTCCATCTTATTCTCTCTCCTCTTGTCATGCTGAAAGAGGTAGAGGGGAGTGATAAAGTGACCTGGTGGGTACCTGGGCTCAGCCAAAGTCAACCCACCACACCCGGAAAGGTGCAGAATGATGGCTGGGTATACATTTGTGCTACCTGCAGAGGTGGAAGGGAAAACCTGGGACAAGGGTCCGCCTTATGGAGTGGGACACCCTCACCAGTGCCACTGCCCAGCCCCCATCAGGCCCAAGGGGAAGCCCCACTGGAAAAGTGGCAGGTGGTTGGCGAACAGCCTGCAGATTTGAGAATGGCTGGATGTAGGACAACCACCAGCACCCACCCGTAGCGTCATTGTCTTTGGAGAGCACCTGACAGGGGAATCAGGAAGGCTGCTGTAATTGATGAGAAGTGGGCCAGGTTTGAGTGCGTGAAATGATGGTAGTCTGCCCGAGGGAAGGTAAGCTTCCTGTTTATCTTCATTTTCTTTCAAAGACCCAAGGTTGGATTTGGGTTTGTCAAGGGTTAGGGCTGGGCCAGACACTAGACAAATGACAGACACTCTCTGTTAACCCCTCTGCCTTCTCAAAGGGGAAGAAAAAATGGAATAAATGATTTTATGGTGTGGAAAATTAAAAGAGCTTTAATGAAAATAATAACAATAAAATGGAATGTATGCAGATCTATACAAAACCAATATTGAACCCAACCACCTGATGGCAATTCAGTCACTGTCAGCACTGATGCTCCCTAGTGGAGCAGGCACTGGGGAAGTCCCAGACTGGACTAGGTGGCAGATGGGAACTGGATTCAGAAGCTGGATTCTGGAACTGGGTGCAGGAACACACAGATTGGGATTGAAGGCAGAGCAAAGAGAGTCCTCCTTGAACACCAGCCACTGAAGAAGAGACTTGACCCTCATGATCCCTCGGCTTTATACCAAATATGCCGCACATACTGGAATCCCTTGTTGGACAGTTTGAGGTCACCTGTCCTGGCTGCTCCTCCCCGCAGGTGTGACCTTTTATGTTTTGCATCCCTCCAAATGTGTCACATGAGATTTAGCAGTGACCTTGATCTGCACAGGAGCAAGTCTCAGCAAGAGCCTTTTTCTGCACATCCCAACCCTTGGTAGTAACTCTAAACATGGAGCGTTACCACTGCTGGAAGCAGAGACTGTGAAAATCTGCCCTTTAACTTCAGATATTGCTGATAGTTAGGAAAGACTGAGCTGAGAAGTGAAATCATGGTTCTGTTCTAGCTCAAACCTGGACAAGGTTTCACCAAGAACGAGACAAATCTTTCTGTAAAAATTGCAAATTGACTCCAAATGCCGAAGTAGGATCATGGTCTGGTACACAAATCCAGTGGAGTTTCTCAGCCTTGACTCGCACTGCTGGTTTCTCTTGCTGTGGCTTGTGTGCATGTTCTCTGACTGCGCCATGAGTGTCATTGTTAACTTTGGTATCATGAGATGGGCTTTCATGGCTCTTTTCTTCCCTCATGTGGAGGACTTTCTGCCACAAGAAGAAATGCAAAACTATGGTACTATATTTGCCGCTTGTGAGTAGTACTTGTTTCTTCTAAAATGCCTAAAAAGATGCTTTGAAAGTGAAATGTGTAGGGGCACATATGTTATCCAGATTTGCCAACTTTTAATTTCTGAAAAATGTTCCAAAGTCAAAATATTAGTTGCTGATACCAGATTTTAAGGTCTGTCTGTTTCAGCTGCTACAATACCAATTTCCTTTCTCATTCTGAGTAAGGTGCTTAAGTCCTGCAAGAATGCAGTTTCATACTTTATGTGGTAAGTAAAGATTCTTCTGTTCCTCACTAAGTTTTGTAGTTTCTGGTACAATCTGCATCCAAGAATATTTTAATAATAAGGCACAATAGTTGGAACCTCGCATAGGAGGTCCTAGAAATGAGCATATTTTGTGTGAGCTACTAGGACAAACTTACTGCCTTAAGTCAGTCAAACTCCAACTAATGTCATTGTGATTCCACTGTATGAGAAGCCAGGCCATAATGTTTTCCTCTCCTGTGAAATGTGTTGCATTTGCAGCAAAATTCATCATATCTTCCAACTTCAAGGAAAAATTATTCCCATTTTGTTGCCTCCTCTCATCAAAATCCAAAAGAATTAGTGGAATTGAAGATTATAATAAATATTTTGTTTTATGTAGATTATAAGAAGCTTGCTTTGTGGACTGAGTACATTCAACTGTTTAAGTAGTTTATGCCCTTCGTTGTTGCAAGTTCACATGATTAATTTTGTATTTTGATCACTTGTTCAACTAAGAATCATCAAGCCAGTTCTGAGACTCAGAATGAAAAAAAATCAAAACCTAACACTCCCTAAGGCTCAATTCTGTATTAACACAGATAGAACTGCCAAAAAATTTGGTGCAAGTTCCTTTTTAGCAGAAGCTGCAGATCCCTATGTGCCTAACTGGTTCTTCAGATAAATGTGAAGAGCAAAAAGAACTTTTTGCCAATGATATCTGAATGTCTGAAAAGTGCTATTAAAAAAATGAATTGCTATATCCTAAATATAGGGGAGGGGGAATCTGAAAATATGTTGTAAGAACCAATCATGTCCAGAACTTTCAGTGCTGAGGGGGTTTTGTCGAGATTGTCCTTCCTTATAAAAGACATGATTAGTTTACACCCACCATTAGATTTACAACCAGCTAAGGCTAGAATTATGAGCAAATACAACTACATACTATCTACAATATTTAATTTTTAAAATCCTAAGTAACAATAGAAACACCAGGCTTAACTCAAGCTTCTTGATTTTTTTCTCAGCTTTCTTTGCTGTACCTTAAAAATTAAGGTCATTATTCCATTTCTTATTAAAATTAATCACTCTGTGAATAACTGAATTAACAATAAGTGAATAATTAAGGCGTTTATGGGTAGTCCAAGAGCCCATTGTACTTTAACTATTCTGTTTCACTGTCACACATTACCTTCCATAAGGAAAAAACTAAACCAAGTGTAATACATTGCACTGTTCTTTCCACACAAATAAAAAACTACCCATGTACTTCTGCTAAGTGAGAAAGTTAAGTGCTTACAAAAGCACTGCTAAAAACCTGCAGTTTCCATTCAAATTGGAAGCAGTTTTCAGGTCCTTCCTTCTCTGTCAGAACCTAGCTGGAGAGTTCTAACTCCTACTCAAGAGAATATTTCTTTTGCTTTCAAATAGCTCAACTCCCCAGCAAGGACACTCATTTAGCTCTCTTTACCTCCCCAGCTACCCATTTGCACGATATTCATTCTACAACAACATTTTAAAACTTTATTGCTTTGACACTTTCTTGCAACTGAGTAAGAGGCTCAAAGCTGTCAAAAAGAGACAGATAAATGCAACATAAATGTTGTTTCTTCTCTTTTCAAGAGACTCTCTAACACAGCCTGAACCACACCTTGCCCAAGCAACCTCACCACACCCTTCCACAAGCTACACCATCCTCCAATGGAGGTTTTTACAAGATAAAACCTAATTTACTTGCTTAAGCCACCTGGAGGCACTCTGGCTAATGGTGAGAGCCACCTGGATAGCATTATTTATCAGCTCATGTCCTGGGGGAAAGGTAGGGTATATATGGTGTTCTTGGGGGACTTGCAAGTGGTTTTTCAGGGATGAAATCCTTTTTGTACAAATGCCTGACTCATCGGGAGGGACGCTTTCTGCAAACAGGACTTTGGTGATGTGTGAGTTACTTGCACCTCATAGCTAAACAATTTGTAACTGCTAGTTCTTTGCTTTTTCTTGTAAAATGTTGACTGTTTCTCCTAGCAAGGACAGAGTTTTCTCTTGAAATGGGTTCCCAGGTTAGATACCATGTGTTTGCTCTGATTCCTCTCTGTGAGGGAGTGTGCAGCTTGAGGAGGCAGCATAGCTGCGAAGCTTCCACACGCAAGCACACGCCTGCCCTTTTGCTGCACCTTTTTCCTTATTTGCTTATATTTGGTTTCCTCCAAGGCCTGGAAGAGGGAAATTTTGTTTTCTCTGGGGCCAGACTGCTGCCATGGGATTGCTGGACATGGAACTTGAAATCTTGGTGAGGGTGGGACATTGCCGAGCCTGGAGAGACAGGCTGTGAAACCAGGGTGTGTAACAGTTCTCCTCAGAGAAGGTCCCTTTGCTGGATGCTCCAAGGAAAACTGGCTTACACTTACTCTATTGCAGAATTAGGCCTTGAAAAACCCCAGCCAAAGATACATTTGTTCATTGCATTAGAATCACACCTTTTGTGTAGAGTGCCGCGGTTGATTAGAGACATTAATTTACATGAGAGGGTGAGGGGAAAGATATTAAAGACCTGTGAGGGTAGTCCAGCTCAGGAGGTGTGTCTCCTTTATTGCAAGGCTGTTTTTAAAGCCTGTTTCTTGGTGGAAATACAGCCTTTTTCTTTTTCCCCACAGCAAATTTCTTAGAAATTGGAGTCAGGACTTAAAAGAACATCAAGCTTCTTTCTATGTTATGCCAAAGTGTTGGACAATTACAATGAGACACAGCTGTTAGAATCCCCTCCCTTCTTCATTGTTAGACCAATTTTATTTTTACTGCAATAGAAGATAACCAAAGAGTGTCTCTATCAAACCCAGTGTTATAGAAATAAATTGCTTTCATGGTATATTGCACTTCATGAATGACATTTCAAGTACTTTGATGACATTTTTTTCTTCAAATTATTTTTGTAGCTTTCTTCTAGGTGGAAATCAAGCAGAAGTGTTCTTTCAGTTGGAATGAATTCCTGTAAAAATGTTGTACTTGGTATAGACAAGATTAAATTGGGTCAAGAGTGCTTTCCAGGCTAGGATGCACTAGAATAATAGCATATGTTATTTTTACTTTATTTCTGAAATATGTGGTAGGCTCATTTAAAGAGTCTCAAGCAACACATAGTTAAGACATAGCATTTGTATAAAGATCAATATTTAGTAATATGTCTGTCGTTGTTTAGTCATCTGATTCTGTTCCTTAACCCACACAAGAAATAAGAAATCTATAAATGCACTGGCTTTAAGTATGCTTTAATAATTGTTATTTTTTTTTTTCCTTTAGAACCTGAGGCACTTGCTTAAATTAACTCTGCCTTGTGACATGAAAAACATATTTTTTTTCTTAGATTTTAAGCATTTTCTTAGAATATGTTTTACTCTCTCACTGCTTACTTTTTTATGATCCATGGAGCAGGCAGTTACCTTTACAAACAACCTGGCATTCTGGAAAGCTATGAGGTTAATATATTGACCTTTACCATGAAACAAACACTTTATTCATGTATTGTTAGGCAAAATGCATTATTTTGCATTTATTTTATTTTGCCAGCCATTCTGGGAGGAGCTGTTCAAGCTACATGACTCTATCTTGACAACGGAGTGTGTCTCTCACTGACCCTTTGTTCGTTACTTTCCCTTTCCCCAGATAATTATAGAAGTTATTAATGAGCGAAGGAAAAGTCTTGGAAGTTTCCAGCGAGTTTTGCTTAAGAGCGGAGTCCTGCCCAGCAAGTACTATGAGATCAGACAAAAGTTGATACAGAAAATGACACCAGAATTGTGAGTAAGTGCTGTTTTAATTCTGTGGTGGAAAACTGGTAACTCTTGTCTATATTTATTGGCTATCAGCTAGCAGTTAACTTCAGAATAAGCAAAGTATGCTCGATTGTTTAAAGTACTGATGAGAAATGCTGCTGATGCCTTCTGCAGAGATGTGATTAGTTCTCGTGCACTGTAGATGTACTTGCCACGCCTGCTGACTTTGGTTGGAATGGCTGTGATGAGACTGATGCTAATTAACCCAGGGCACCCTTCAGCATTGTTGCTGTTGAATCTCGTGTATTAGAAACATTGAATAAGGACAGTTACAAGTGAATCAAGAGGAGGGACAGAAAGGATCATAAAACTTCCACCTTCAGCAATAAGACACTGAGAGAATTTTGCTCGAGCATATGGGACTGTGTGCAAAGTGTGTAAGTTAATTTGCAGGGACCCAAATAGCATTTCAGCTGGTCGTTTTGCTTTTGCTGAGGTCGGAGCCATGCTTATTCAGGGTTTACCGTAGGTCATACACAGGAACAGCCAGAAGGTGTCAGAATCGCCTCACGGTTCAAAGTCAATTGGTCATAAAACTGTGCGGCTTACACAGTTAAACTGAGTGGTTGAAAGGGTTCACATATTGCAAGTCAAGTTCCTGAGAAGTCCTATGATTGCCATATATATATATGTGAATACTTTAAGTACCTTTTAGCTTTGAAAAGGGTCTTTTCACAGCAGGAATTGAGGGATAGGAAAGAACTGAATATGTATTGCTGCTTGTTATCTGAAAAAGTGAGAATTAAAATAATTTCAATGACTGCGAGATTCAGAGACAGGTTTAGTGGGGAAGATTCAAAGGGATGCAAACCTGCACGTTATTCCTTGTTTGTGTGGTTTTGGTTTTTTTCTCATGCGCCATACTCTTGGAACCACATGTATTGCACCTGGAATGCGACCAGTGCCAAGACAGGGATGTGAAGGAGAGGGGAAGTGTCCTCTAAGGTGGCAGCGCTATTTTCTCTGGACTTGAACTAGGGTAGCATCAACTCCGTGTCTGAACTAATCCTGGTGTAGCCTGGATAATGTCACAGATGTTCTATACTAGATGATGTTGCCTTTCCAAGGTGTCTGCTCTGGGCAGTATTAACCTTGATGTTTCATTTTTGCTACTAATGAAGGCCGTAGTATTCTAAATGTTGTTAATGTATATTAATTTGGGTCAGGGTTCTCAGAGCTTGCACTGTCTCTATAGAAGAATCCTAGAAAACTGTCATCTCTCTAGAGATTTGTGTATTATAAATTCAAAGTTCTGTTACAGGATAACATTCTCCAAACATGGAAGAATAAATAATTAAGGAAGTATTTTTAATAGGAGTTTAAAATACAAATCAATTTTAAAATTTAAATGGATGCTTTTGTCTAAGGTTCATGCTTGTCAGCTCCTGATACCACAGCTATTTTGAGACATCTGGTTTAAGTGTCGAGACAGCAAAATCGAAAGCTTTCAAAAAATTATGATGATCCAGGGTCAGCAGTATTTGGTTTATAAACTTTTTGTAGGACTACCCTTCATAAGCTAATGAATATTAGAGATAGTAACAGTATTTAATGTTGTAAAGAAGGCATTTTAATGAACAACATAGACTTTCGGGGGGGAACTGATATTTAAAGGTTAAAAACCGATTTCATAAATTTTCATAAAGTCTAAATAACATATGATTTCCTAATTTACAATGCTGAAACTATTCTGGTACCTTACCCCATAATAAATGTGTTAAGAACTGACTAAGAAGGGATCACAAAAGTAGGTGCCTGTGGGGAAACACGATCATCTGCCCAGACCAGCAGAGGACCTCTCTGAATATTTTTATTGTTGAACTGGAAATAATTGTAACATTTTAATGGTAAATATTATGGATGACAAAAATAAATGGCTTTGTAAATGAGAAAGATGAAACAATTGGGCAGAGTAATTGGAACAGTTAATGACCTGTGCTAATATAAAATGTTTTCTTACTACCTAGTGTAAATATTTTTTTTTTTTCTGGAAACAAGAAAAAATGGTTATGAAAAGGGCTTTTTTTGGTTGCAAGCTACTTTGTGAATAATACTTAAAAATTCTATGTGACTATTTGGTGTGATACTTTTAAGCAGGGGAGAACTTAGTGGTAGCAGCGAGGACATTTGGTATCAGTATTGGTGACATTCTAATTAAACTGTCAAATCACTGTAAGAGGATTTTGAAAAAATGGGAAGGGTGTCAAGAGGCGAGAGTGAACAGTCAAGAAATGGGGGAAAGGTGCCCCTCTGACAAGCATGTCTCTAATGGTGATGAAGTCAGAGTTTTGTTTTGTGGTTTTGTTTGGTGGTTTGTTTGTTTTAGTGTATAAAAATAAAGGGAACTGAATTAATTACATACTTATTTTTACATCCTTTGTATAAACACAAAATGGAAATAGTGACTACAAATGGAACTCTACTTTGGAAAGGCTGGAAACTGGAGCTAAATTAGTCTCTGTATTTCTAACTAATTTGCAGCTGGGAAAAAAACATTTAAAATAGAGATGCAGTAAATAGTTTGCCAGTTAAATCTGGATATCATTTGGGAAATTATAAGCTAGCTATGTGCAAGTTATTTGGATTCAAGGTAGGAATAATCTGCAGCAGCCTGTGGTGTATAAGAAGGTCATGCTAATTTTTTTTATTTTATTTTATATAGCCAAAAGCTCAGAGAATCTCTTGAGGCTGGGAACCAGGCTTTCTGTCCTACAGATTTGTCAGGCTCCTTGAAATGAGCTCTAGTACAAGAAGTGCAGCCAGTAACTCTAATCCATAATCAATACAGTTACTCAGGTTCTTTATTAGAAGAATCTATATTCCTGGCCGCCTTTTTGCAACAGTTCTTCCCACAGCAAGAAATTAGTCTAAGAGTTGTGCCTCTTATCTCTGCCTAGAGGAGCTGCCACAAGTCTGGAGTGCATCAATATGGAATTGCTCCGATAATTGTCTTTAGTTGCTACTGTTCAGCTAAGTTTACTTGAATTTTTTTTTATGACACCTTAACCCGCTCTTGTGCTATTGGTGCCATCCATATTGGGCATCGAAGTTCTAAAAGTATTCAGAGAAGTGAGAAATCAGAAAAATGCTTCCAAAATCTGGAGACTAGTTTGTTAATTGGAATGCATAAAATGTCACATGTAATTATGTGTATAATTAGTGTACACACACTTAGCTGCCAATATAAATTAATAATTGCCCATAGGAATTAGAATTCTGCTCTTCTTACACAGAAACCTAGCAGAGCTTCTATGTTTGAGCTTATTGACAGTTATTAAAAATACAATAGGACATCATTCCTGTACTTTCATTTATTTTCTTAGTCACTTGCAGCTCTTATTTTTTTTTTCAAAGGCTAGGACAAAAATGCTAAATTTTGTTGATTTGTCTTGCAAGACACTCTACTTGCAATTAAGTAAGGATTCTTCATTCTCCACTTCTGTGCCTTCTGCACTTTGTAACCCTTGTATGGTATAAATGCTAACTGGGAAAAAACCGTGGTGAAGTCTTGTATATTATTTTACTTCTACCTTGTATGGCATAAGAGGTAGATGTTTTGGTGTGTTTTTTTTATTTTTTTAGTGCAGCAGAAATATTTCATGCTGCATATGTAAAATGGAAGTATTAAAAATTGCTTTAGCAAATTTGTGGACTAAATGTCTGATAAAATTCTGCAGAGTGGCATGCTATTGTGTGTGTAAGTTCAAAGTTTTATTGCCTTTAAGTGAATCTCCACAGTATTAGAGTTCAAGCTTACTTAAGAAATAAGTACTGTACTGAGTCCATACTCATTCTTACGAGGTTTCTGACATTCCTGTATTTTGACTGTATTAGAAATAATAACGTCTGTATAATTGACTTTAAAATGAAAAGTTAAGCAAATGTTTTGAATTCTTCAAGTCTTTGGTGTAATTCCATGAAGTCTGAGCTTGTGTTTGTATCAGAAATGTTTCACTGAGGTCTAGTTATCAAGGAGAAACAAAGCATAGTTAGCTTTGGTTTTATTGCACCTTTGGTAGAGGACACTTGATTTCCTTCATCTTCCGTAATGACACTATCCATACTGTAAAGAACAATTGTAAACGACAGCATCCGTAGTGTAAAGAGCAGGCACTCCTGAAGATGGCAGTGAACAACTTTTCTGTGAGTGGAAGGAAGAGTTCAGACCTACTGCCAGATCATACTGCGGTTACTGTCTGCTTTATTCTGTCAGTATTAAGACTTTTGGTAACAGAAGAATGAAACCTGAATTTGCAGATACACACAGGGCCATGCTTCAAAAATTTCTTGAAAACCTTTGTGGAATCTTTCTCTGTCACTGTATACACTATGATATATATATGACACACCCTCTCTCTGACTATGTGTAATGTCCTCAGGTGTTCTAGATTTACGTTCCAATGAAGTAGATACAGGAGTAGGAAAGATAAGGAATTGTGATAATAATACAATGTCTGCATCTGAGAAAATCTTTGACCCTAGAAATATTCTGATAATGCTGCAGTCTCCTGTAAGAAAATGAGCAGCACCTTCAGTAACACAATATAGACACACGTTCACATTGAGCACTCTGCAGTCTTGTTAGCGTTGTATCTAGTTGGATTGAATCTAGATGGTTTTGTAGCTGTTTTAAAAGGGAAATAAAATATATTTTACTTTGATTTTCTTTTGAAACACGGTATCAAATGCTACTGTTGATTGTGGGTTTTAAAAACAAGACTTGAGATATCTAAAACCAAAGCATGAGTCATTCTGCTTTTTGTATGCTTGCTACATGTTCATCCAATCAGCAGCATTTTGTCTTATAACTTGATACATATATTTACATGCTGTGTATGTCTATATAGGCATATTCTGAACTATATCGGAAAACAAAGGGAAATATGCACACTTTTTCTCAATGCATTAATACTTTTTCTTAATGCTAACAGAGGTTTTTCCCATGCACACGTGCATTGAAACACCGGAACAAGCCACAATTTAAGATGTGTATTTTTGAAGCATTCATGAGAACCAGCTTGTTTGAGAGCATGAATTAAACCAGTAACTGGAGAGAATCAATAAATCCAGTAATCCAGTAAAACTGGGTAACCAGTTACCCAGTAACCACTGTCTGAAGCAAGTTGCATTCTGACTCTTATATTCACTTGGCATTGTAAGAACATTCATTTTCAAGCAGTAAGCTTTTTAACTGACTCTTCTTTTCAATATTAGAGTGATAAAATAAATAGGTCTAACATTGATCATACTCAAATAGTTGTAAAGTGCAGATCAGTGGCTGGCAGTTACATTTATTCCAATGGAGAGGCCGTTTTACATTGCGTATGTGAAAACTCTGATCCTAAAGGATCCTAAAAGAGACTTTGCAGCAATAGCTAAATCTAAAGGATTTTATCTTTTTTTTGTTTGAGAAAAGAGTAACTGTAGTCAGAAATCCTACTGTATTCAGCAGACCATTTGAACATGTTATCTGGAAAATCTGTCATGCCTCCCTGGATAAGCAAACTGTAGATCAGATGTCTCACACTCTTGCTGGCATTTAAGGAGTATGAAAGGAATTCTGAGGGAGGCTAGGGAAAATTGTGGGTCCTAGAAAATATAAACTTTTTCCTGGGTGAAGTCTGCTCCTGGTACGCTTGGCTTGCAGCATAAAGCTACAGAGGGCATCCAAACTAAACTATGCAGAGCCCCAGAAATGTGTATTGATTTTGGTATTTAGACCTTATAGTAGCTTAGGAAATGCAGGTAGATACCAAAGTTGTTTTCTGCATGGAACCTCCCCCTGCCCTTGGTGCTGTCAGGTGTCTGACTTGGGTAGGTCTGGACCAGGAGTGGGGGAGTTGGTGCGATGTTGAGTTGAGTTGTGGAGCCTATGGAAGCCAGACACGTTAGGTTGAGTCCACCTCTTATGCCTCTAGCTTTTTGGTGGCCTCAAACTGTTGGGCTTTGTGCAGCTGCAGATGATCTTCAGTCACTGCAATTTCCACATGTTTTTGGCAGTACAGTTAGATAAAAAAATTCCTATCTATACCCAAAAATATGTAATTCACAGAAGTATATTACTGCTAAACTAGATCCAGGCGAGTTTATTATCTGCATACTGGCAAAAAGGAGCTATTGATATCACTCAAACAAGAATTGAGAGTATGAAGTTCTTTAGAGTTGTTTTCTTTAAACCAACATGAAAGCAATATTAATGTAGGCAGCTTATTTTGATTTCTATGCATTACAGTTAACAGCTGAAAATAAAAATTAACCAGAAATTTCTGTAATTAGTATTATGCTGCAGAGTTGAGCAGGTAGCTTCTCTGTGAGGCCGTGTTCTGAATTTTCTTTTGTTCCTGGTTATCTTGATGTTGCTGCTGCCTGCTTGTGCAGTTAAGAATGCTGAGCTGGTCATTCTGTTCAAAGAAACGTGTATTGTTCATAATCTCAGAAATCAAAGGCTCTTTGGTGCATGCAAACATTAGCTGTTGTCATGTTCTAATACCACTGTGGCATGGTCTTTGTAGCAGACGGGATCTGCAGTAGCATGTGTGGCAGGACTGCTGCAATTTTGTATTTGGGGTGGAAAACTAGAAGATACATTTCTTATCCCAGTCAAAGTGACTTAGAAAATTTACCTCTTTTTGAGTTAGAGAATTGGACTTCATAAAACTTATGAAACTGAAATTTTGGATCCTCCTTTGTTTACTTGTAGATTTAATCTTGCAGATGGAATCGCCTGCCTCTTTTTTTTTTTGTTGTTCCATGATACTAGTCCTCTGTGGTAGTAGGAATTTCAAAGGATGATGGCAAAAAACTAGTGGTTATTCTGAACAATAGTTTTTTCTTCTCCCTGTCATATATAGTTTATTTAGAGAAAAGAATGTCTCACTTCATACTGCATTTCTCAGTTGGGTCATGTGAAAGTCGCATTAAATATCCTTATGAAAGAAGGAAAAAATAAGTATACTTAATCAGTTCTGTCAGCATGTTATTTTATTCCATAAGCGAGAGGAAAATGCATTAGTGTCCACTAACTTGCCTAGATGCCGTTATGGTAATTTAATTAACCTTGTAAATCAGCAAGCAGTCTCTGAAGTCGCCTGATTCTAGCTTTTCTTTGTTTTGTTACAAATTGCATGACATCATGTGTAGAAACATATATTGGAAAGATAAATAATGTGTGGGTCTGGAATGTGTATATGCCTTCAAAAACTTCCACTTTGAGCATACATTCTATTTATGACTTGAGATGCTACAGATACCTTCCATGCTTGCTCAGTTCTGCTCCCCATACCATGTCCAGGTCATGAACCCATTACATGAACCAAGTTGTGAATTCCACTATATCTTGAGTAGGACAATGGAACCTGTGTAGATCATGCTGGTTTCTTAGAGGGATTGTAAGCAGTTTTTGATGGAAAGATGAAATAATGCCTACTTTTAGTTACTGCTTTTAGTTTTGTTTACATTATCTTGCATGCTGTAAATCAAATGATGTCCTTCAGAGTCAGTTTTTCATTTGTTATTGCTCTGTCTGATCCACATATATGTGGATTCTTGATGGATAGTTATTTAACTGTGTATTTGAAAGTGAAAAACATGGAGGAAGCCACTGAAAGATTTTTATTAACTTACGTTGATGTGCAAGCAAAAGACTGCAGTTTTCAGTACCAGTACTTTGTGCCTAGGCGTGAATGTTTTCATGCCTGCTTTGCAAAGTTTGGTTTGGTATGCATGAGGTATTTTGGAAGGGATTCAGTGGTTTTATTTGCATATAATTCTTTGGAAGATCTGTGCTCTCCTTGTGCTTAGCCATTTACAATATAGAGCTTAGTTTGCTAGTAAAGATGAAAGAAGAATTAGCCAGGACTCTTCTTCTTTGAAAACAGGTATGTTTGTTCTTGCTCTGTTCGAGTCTTAAGTGCTAAAAAGCATGAGCTGCTGGTAAACAATCCCATTTTTGAGGGTCATCAAGGTCTAAATGACACAGAATGTCGCTGTTTTAGAAGTTAGCCATGTGAGAAAGAATTGATCCGTTTTATATTGCGTCATCTGATAATAGAGCTGACATGGAGCAACATTTCATTTTACATCCGTGCTGAAAAGCACGCTTAGGTATGGGGTTTAAAGTTTGTTTCAGAATAATCATAGACTTGCCAGTCCTACATGCTCCACTGATGAGGCATGTACATACGGTCTATGTACGCCTGGCTGTAAGCTTATGAATACTGTTACAAAAATCGGTAAGTTCAGTCCAGTATTAAATGTCTTGATCACTTTGAACTGAACTATTTCTTAGAAGGAGGGACATCTCATAATTTTTCTTGTGTTGAAGGGGCAGCTGTGTATATTTCTTAATCCGTTTCAGAATACAGTGCACATTGCAAAGTAAACAATTGTACTATGCTTATGCATATACAGTTTATCATTTAAAACTTATAAGGAAATAAAATTATTTCTAAATTAACTACCAGGCATACTGAGTAATGTAACTTAAAATTGATTTCATTTATCAGTCTAACCAGACTGTCAGGCTGATGTATAGCATCTAATCAAAGGAAGAACACTCAGTTTCAGATTAATATCATTAACACTTCAATGTTTCATATGACAATAAATTCTCAGTGCATCCTGAAATCTTTGATATTCCAGGGCAACAATAATTCTCCCATGGATTTATTATGATAATTTTAATATGCTTTTCTTCTCAAAGATTGCTTGAAAAGGAAATTATAATTATTATGAATGCTGACATTACAATTAAAAAAAAGTTATGAAATATAACACCACTTTGATATTATATATTATTTCACATAAAGATCAAAAGGGAAGAAAGCCAAAGCAGTATCAAGGGCTGGGGACTTCTTATTTTAATGAATAATTTCCAACCCCTGGGTTGTGGATACACTTTTTTTTTCAGCGTAGATTAACTCTTCTGTTGTTAGACCTTTGTGCTTGAAACGTTTAATTTAGCACAGTGTACTGACTTTTGAGGTTCCTCTCTACTATGAAAGACATGCTGCATCCTTGGTTCTCAGAATTTTGCAGTTCTAATTTCAGCCCCAAAGTTAGAAATTTTATGCAATGGAGAGTAACCGAGGCCCAGTAAAAACAGGACTACTGTGTACAAATGTAAAAGGGTCACTTTCTTCCTTCTTCAAAACCAGATTAATATCAAGAATCTTCCCTACTTGGCTTTAGTCCTTGCCATATTCTGAGTGAGTCTGAAATCCTAGGAGAGGGCTATATGGGGAAAAATACTGAGATTAGAGATGCTTGCAATAGTCTGTGGTTTACTGGAATGCATAATGAAGCCAAGGTTTAACACTGATAGCACAACTAGATGGAAAGATGAGGGAAGGGCAGTAGATGTGGTCTATCTCGACTTCAGCAAAGCTTTCCATACTGTCTCCCATGGCATCCTCGCAGACAAACTTAAGAAGTGCGGATTGGATGATTGTGTGGTGAGATGGATTTGGAATAGGTTGAAGGACAGAGCCCAGAGAGTTGTGGTCAGTGTAGCAGACTCTAGCTAGAGGCCTGTGACTAGTGATGTCTGCCAGGGGTTGGTACTGGGTCCAATGCTGTTTAATATCTTCACCAATGACCTGGACAAAGCGATGGAGTGTACCCTCAGCAAGTTCGCTGATGATACAAAACTGGGAGGAGTGGCTGATACGCCAGAAGGCTGTGCTGCCATCCAGCATGACCTTGACAGACTGGAGAGCTGTGCGGGGAGAAACTTAATGCAATTCAACAAGGGCAAGTGTAAAGTTCTGCACCTGGGAAAGAACAACCCCCTGGATCAGTACAGGTTGGGGGCTGATCTCTTGGAGAGCAGCTCTGGGGAAAAAGACCTGGGAGTCCTGATGGACAAGAGGATGACCATGAGCCAACAATGTGCCCTTGCGGCCAGGGAGGCCAATGGCATTCTGGGATGCATCAGAAGGAGTGTGGCCAACAGGTCATGGGGGGTTCTCCTCCCCCTCTACTCTGCCCTGGTNTTTTCCTTGACACATCCCTGCATTCTCTGACAGCCTCCTTGTGTTCTTCCCAAGTGGTCAGCCCCTTCTTCCATGTTCTATAGACCTCCTTCTTCCATTTAAGTTTATTCATGAGCTCTCTGCTCAACCACACAGGTCTCCTAGGTCTCTTGCTATTTTTATTCTTTTTTTTTTTTTTGAAAAATGGCCAAGGAAGAGGAAAAGGGCAAACTTCATTTTGATGGCAAGACTCATTTTTAGCTAGTTCTCAGAAAATTGCATGGTTAAATGTCAGTCTTGATGTTTTGCCTTGCTAAAATATGTGGGGTAGCTAGCTTTAAGCAAATCTGAGGAGAACAATGGAAGAGATTAGGAAATAAATTCACTAACTAGACACTGAAATAGAAAAGATAGGGGTAATGACAGCAGAGAAATTATAACATTAATTTAAAACCCCCCTTTTGCATTACAGGCTTTGATTTCATTGAAGTCTTGCAATTTACTCACTCGGTGATGACTGTACTGTTTTCTCTGATGGGGACTTTCTGTGGAATAAAAGACCACGTGGAATGGATGATGGTCAGAGGTGGAATGAGGGCTGTGGACAAGTGTAATTGATGATAGGAACAAAAAAAGAGAAAACCCACCAAACATAGCTATTTAAACGTATGATGTTGCAAGCTTTGACTGAAGGCATTCTTTGGCTGGGTTCTGTTACCATATCTATTGTGTAAGTGTAAAGTAAACACCAGTCATTCATAGTGACCATTCTTACAGTAGTAAATTAAGCTATTCATTCATTAATAAGACTGGCTTTTGTTTACTCTCCATTCCTCTAAAGCTGCTGTTTGATTCCTGATTTTATTTTCTTTTGCACTTCAGAGTATTGCAGTTTTAAAGGGCAACAAAGACAGTATTCTTAACCTTTTTAAAGAGTGTGATGGTGTCCAACAATTAATTGTAGTAGCTAATAATGATAATGTTTTATGCATCATCCAGTGGGAATGAAAAGGTTGTGTTGTGATTTGTGTAGTGTGAGGTGATGTGTAAAACGATAGCTAGAGCACAATTTTCTTCAGAGATTTTCAGAAGAAAGATTGCAATCTTAGAATTGTCAAACACTGCAGAATTCCTAAAAGATCTTATCCTGTGTAAGTTTGAGTTAAGGCGTAGTATTTAGTGAATTGAATGGAATTTTGAGGTCTTCACTAGCTTACAAGCTTGTGAGATTCTAGTTGATAAAAAAGTACGTTTCATTTCAGTTTGGACTCGTACTGTTGTTATTTGGTAAACTAATAATTAACAAAAATAAGGGATGCAAGACTGTAAAATTTTATAAGTCTAAGCATGTTGCCTACCTTTGACTTCAATTAAGAAATGTCACATACAATATGAATCATTCTGAAGTCTATTTGGAGGCAGTCAGGGTAATTCATAGTCTTTAAAGCTAACCTTACAGTTCTCACTGGATCAAAACTATAAGGTCCTATCACCTCTTTTCTCTGTCTCTAAATTACTGTTTAGAACCTTTTAAATTATGGATGACAAGAGTAGTAGAATAGATACGATGACATGATGATGATACAGTAGGATCTTGTTTGATAATGAGTAACTGTGCTCCATGACTTAAAGGAAAATTTGTAAATAATCATATTCTTTAACTAAATCTTGAAATAAATATGTTCAAATACCCCAATGACAACAGTCATGGCTGTAGTTTATGAACCGTGGGCCAGTTAAAAAGTTATTGGTGGGCTATACATGTTGGGCTATAGTGGCTCTGCTCACTCCATCTCAGTTTTCCCTGAAATCCTTTTTTAACACCACTGCTGCTAGATACAGGTGAGGTTGTAGGGGTTTGCAATACATCAGCAGTGTTTCATGCCTTCTGTGTTGTGACAGAGAAACAGCAGCTCTGTTGAAGAGAATGTAATGGGCTAGGACTTGCCCAGATGTGGATTTCATAGCACATCTGATCCTACTTTGCGTTCTGTTTTATATACATCATCTTTGTACAGCCCTTACGGTGAAATGATGCTGTTTTCATGACTCAGAAAGAATAGCTGTTCTCCCTTATGTGTGGTACTTCATCATAATCACAGAAGAGTCAGTTCCAGAATTTGTATTCACTTCCATGGGAATAAAATGTGCTGTAAAAAGCTGATCCAGTGAAGAAGCTTCTATTGATTCCCCCATGAAGGATACCTGAGAAGACTCTCAATAAGCACCGTCATGAACGCAAATATCCCTTAAATAAAAATCTCACTTTTTTTCTGAGGTATTTTCTCATCAATATGTTCCACATCAAAGCTTGTACTGCAGACAGTCAACATTTGAAGTGCAAATAATTCAGGTCTGATCCTATTAGAGATGGCCGTTGTTAGTTAGAGAATAATTATGTATCGCTAACAATATAACTTCCAGCTATTTTCGACAATCCTAAATATCGGCACGATATAGAGCTTGGTCACCAAATACTTAACAAATAATACATTCTTCCAACTGCATTGTTGTATCATTTGTCAAATTAAGTGAGCAAATCTTTGTGCAAAATAGGCTGGAAACATTTTTTTGTCAACAGAAATAATGTCGTCTTTATAACAGCAGCGATAAAGAAGTTGAAGTTTATGATGATTTACATAACTAGGAAAAAATCATGTTAAAAATGTGTTAATATGCAACAGTTCAAAGATTATGACAAAAATTGAGGTGCCGTGGCTATCTACAGCCCTCTGATCAGGCATATTATTTTGTTCGACTAAAGTCCTTTTACAAAGTATGATTTAAAAGTTAACCGTTACATCAGTTCGTAAAGACCAGAAAACAAGAATACTTTTAAGTGTGAGAAGTATTGAACTACATTTGAAAAAACTAATTTATTTCGAGTCTGTTTATCAGTTATAATCATCAATAGGAAGATACTCTATATGTTATAGTACTGTTCTCTCTATGAATGAAAGACTTGGATTAATTATGTTGTAAATTGATTTCTTCACTTTTATGCACTTATTTGAAATTGTACCATGGTCAGAAAAATATGGAAGAAAACATAATCAGTCTGTATTAATCTAAATATGAAAACTGGGAAATTTCACAGCTAGATGATAATTGATTGAAAATATAGATGGAAAAAATGCTGCACTCCAAATAAGAACATAGAATCATAATCTCTATATTGTATCTAAGTCTTATGAATACATAGAAATTGAAATGCATCCCTTCAGATGAGTCTGTAACTGAAAGTGCACATAAAATCTCAAGAAATTCAAATCAAAATGACACTTGAATAAGGAGCCACATAATCAATTGTTTAAATACAGAAATTAAGAGCATGGAAACTTCACACAAAATGCAGGACAGTGGAGAGGCATCTGTTTGTGAACTGAATGCCCAGAGTTTCGGTTGAGAGATTACCAACTGCAAAACAGACCCAGATCATAAAGTCTATTTACAAGTTTTAGAGTTGGATTCCTGAAATTAGTCAACTCTTTCTGTGATCCGCCAGGAAGCCTGCGCAGCCTTATGTGTTGCTTGTGGGGGTGGTTCTTTAGTCGTCTGCTTGTTACATGTAAAGATGCCAAGAAGACTCTGATATGAGGTTGCACCTTGAGTATTGTGTTCAGTTTAGGGCAGCTCAGTACAAAAAAGACATTGAGATGCTGGAGTGGGACCAGAGAAGGGCAGTGAAGCTGGTGAAGGGTCTAGAGTGCAGCCTTATGAGGAGCAGCTGAGGCAACTGGAGCTATTTAGGGGATACCTCACAGCTCTCTACAGATATCTCAAAGGAGGTTGTGTGTGTGTGTGGGGGGGTCGATCTCCCAAGTAACAAGTGAATAGGACAAGAGGAAATGACCTCAATTGCATCAGGGGAGGTTTAGGTTGGACATTATGAACAATTTTTTCACTGCAAGTGTTGTCAAGCCTTGGAACAGGCTGCCCAGGGCAGTGGTTGAATCACCATCCCTGGACATGTTTAAAAGTCTTGTAGATATGATGCTTAGGGACATGGTTTAGCAGTGGACATGTAGAGTAAGGGGTAGTGGTTAAACCTGATGATCTTGAACATCTTTTCCATCCTAGATGATTCTATGATTTTTGTGAGTTCTAATGAATAAAGTTGCCTTCCTGTCCTTGACTTCAATCATATAAAGTAAACTTAATTTATAGTTCTTCATGTTTATTTGGTACTAGGTTTGTTTCCATTTCTCGTCAATTTTGGAGAAAACCAATTCCCAGCGTCCATTTGCATGAGCAGGAGGGAGTTCTTGGTAACTTCTCTGAATTTACCTATTGAAGATCAGTAGATGGTATTCTGTGTCATGGGCTAATTGCTAAGGCCTAAGATGAGCTTCTTAAACTCTCTTCAGCATTCTCTGGTGCATGGTATTTAGTAAGTATATCTAGTAAAAACTTCCCAAGACTTTTGCTAGGTAAAAACTAGTTGGCTAAAAGAAAGATGCTGTATTCTAACACGAAGTTATGGATTTGAAGGAGAAATACTGGCTGAAAATTACAGTTAATATTTTCTAGATTGTCATAACCATAAAAATCATGATCATAGTATAATCTTACAGAATTAATAATTAGTAGGTCTATTAATCTCTTTGCATTTTAGTGTAGATCACTTTTAAGCTTAAGTGGGTTATTGCTTCAAAGCCACTTGACTTTTTAATTACTCTTTAAAATATTAATGTATTTTGTTTACTGATGAAATATGACAGTAAGATATAAAAAATTTGCATTTTTGAAGTAGCAAATGGTTTTTATTTAACTTTGAGAAATTGCTATTGTACGTGAATGATTGTGAGACTTTAATATCCTGCTGAGGAAAAAACCTCTTCATCTAACTGACTTGTGTGGAAAGGACCAGTAGTTACTTATTCAAGATGCGTGTGCTTGCAAAGGGCAGACTGAACAGTTCTATTTCTATTAAAAGATGTGTGTGCATATGTGTGAATAAGCTTCAACATGTAAAAAAAACTGAATTAGTGATTTCTTCCTTAATCAGTCTCTCTCCAAATCTGCTAGAAATAATTTCTGAAAGTGTCAAAAAGTATATAATGTACTTCAGATCTGTATATTTTTCTTTCTAATTGTATTTGGAATAAATTTTGTAGTGTGTCTGTGTTACTTATGTGCAAAAGTAATCTGTGAAGGGATTCTCAACACAACTATGGGACGTAGATCTGTGTCTTAAGACTCCAAATAGGTTAAAAATAGCAAGAATACTCTTGAATAATACCTCTTATAAAGCTGAACTATCAAACAGACATTACATGGATTCACTACTTATAAATAAATAAAATTTGTCTTATAATATAAAAATGACAGGTATAAACTGTATTGACTGGATAACAAAATTCTGTATAATCAACCTTTCCTCAAACTCTTCCTGGAAATCTGTAACACCCAAATATCATGAATGCTTCTCTGTTGTTTAAGAAGTTATAATGCAGCTTGAGCTTATAATCATAACTCAAGTATTATCTTTAGTAATTTTGTCACTGACTTTGGTGAACGTTAAATCTGACCTGTATTGTATTCCTCAGTAATTACTGTGTAGATAATGATTGTGAGCTAATTCTTTAAATGCTATGTAATAACTTTAAAAAATGCTAGTAATAATGCTTTGAATTCCTTTTTGCTTGCTTTGTACAGGAAGAGACTGATTATGCATTTTATGTTTGATTATTGATACTTGAGTGGAATACTACTGTTTTGATGGAAACTCAACTGTAATTTTAAAGCAGCTGGGGCAGTGGAGAGCCATTTAACAAGAGCTGTTTACAAAGTTGACAGTATCTTCTATATATTGATTACTTCTGCTTTGCTATTTTGTGGCTTGTAGCTCTAGTGATAAGATGGTGGAAATAGGCAAAGCAAAGAGTTTTCTCTTTTTGTCTCCAAGGTACAGCAAATAAATTTTGGAAGATGACTCCTATCAATATGTAACATTTTACTTTCAAAAAACTTAAGGCTAAAAATATATTGTGCATCCTCATACTTAAATAATGATGAGTTAAGAAGTACTTTTGACTTCACCATAGACTCAACAATATATGGCCAATGTTTATATTCATGAATTATAGAAGTAATGGAGACTTCTCCAATGTAATTTTACTGAAGGCATCATAGGATAGGGTTGTTGTAGAAGAGTAAGCTTTGTTCATGGGCAAAAATCCTTCTAGATGATCAAAATCCTGGAGGGAATTTCACACAGATGAGTAAGTTATTTAACTGACAAGAAGGTTGCTAGACACCACAAGAAAGAAAATACATTTGCAACAAACTGATCAGTTAGGACATCAAATGAGTAGTTAATCTAAAACTGTCAGTGGAATGCATGAACGACTGTAGCTGTGAGGAATAAATTTGCACTTAGGTCATACATTTCTTCCACGTTTGCACTAATAAGAAATCTGTTTTATTTTCTTAGGCTATCTTTAAGGAGCTTTTCCATATATACAAGCAAATGATCCAGAAATTTGAGGTGGGAAGTGAGATCGTTTGTGTGCTTAAGAGTCTTATTTTACATATAGGAAGGTATCTTGAAAGTTTTCTGGATGAGGAAGAAAAAATTCTTTAATAGTTGATTCACGTAAGGTTTTATTAACGATGTCATGTAGCTCCTATCGCCATAAATAGTTAACTGCTGCATTTTTTAATGGAAAGCAGAGGAAAGCTTATTCAAAAATTAAGATTGCCTATATTGTAAGAATTTTTAGGTTTCATAGTAAAATTTCTGCGGTTTCTGTTTGATGGTTATCCAGAACAGCCACCATTTTAGACTGTTTAAAATAACAAAAGGAGGCCTGCAAATCAGTTTTGTGTGGGCCCTGATCAGCATTCATTGAATAAAAAAAATGGGTCATGCTTACGCACAATGAAAAATTACATATATGGATGCAAATATATAAACTTTGGCTTTTAAGTAATTTTCTTTCTCTTTTTCTTGTTTAAGTGATAACATAAAGTGAAAAGTATTTTTCCAGAAAATTGAGACTGTGAGGAGATCTGCACTTTTATTTGCTTTTTAGACAGAAATAATTCTGTCTTTGAGACTTTGTAGATAAAAGAAATTGTTTGCTGCTTTATTTAGAAGCTGCAGTGACTCATTTCTAGTATTTCTCAAAACCGAGGGAGAAATGTCTGCCTGCATAATTAGCGACTAATTCCAATTGTGTTTCTGCTAAGAGTTAAAAGGAATAGGAGTATAACTTGCTGTAATTCCTCACTGATTATCCGGACACCGGTTGGCACTGCAGCCTTATGAAGGCTTGTAAATTAAGGAGGGTCGAGGTTGCTCGGACTTGCATACAAGGTCAATAAGGGACACTGAGAATGCCTCTGACCAAGATGTCAGTGACGCAGGAGGTGGCACTTTTCCTTGTGAGTCAGCAATGAACTGGTGCCTCCACAGAGAGCTGGAAGGCAGAGTGCTCCTGATTGTACCATATTTTAGGTGGGAAGTAAAGCTTTGGTCTTTAAGGCTCCATGGCATGATTTAGTACAGGGGAGGTGTTTGCCGAGAGGTCATGGTGGAATCACATCAGGCAACAGTTGTTACAACTTACCTCAGATGTCTGTGGAAATTTTTAATATATTATAACTCCTCAATCATTAACAGTTTCTTCCTGCCCAGTACGCTGTACCTGTTGCAGCTGATAAGCCACAATGCCCAGTATTCTCTCTTTCACTTCCCACCTTGTATTTTTTTAATGATATGGAGATTAAGTGGCTCACACATGAGGGGAAATTGCAGCAGGTATTTCTAAACTCTGTCTGTATAAATTGGGTTACAAATGGCAGCATATCATCCACCTGAAGCTCTCCCCTGAAAGAAATTAGAGTAGGGAAAATTCTCAATAAAATGAAGACTTGGTTTGTAGTCTTGGTAGATGACTTCTTAAAGTCACTACACAGATCAGGGAGTACGTGTAGGGTCCAAGATGCCTCCTGTACATAATTTCTTTCTATCTGTTGATGTTTTCCAATTCTCCAGAATGGAACAGAAGAATGTATGTCCTTCCCAGCTTCTTCAAGCATACTGGAAATGCTAAAATACCTTGCACACAAAAATATTTTCCAGATACTTGTATACCTATGGCATTTGGTTTGTAAATATTGATTTTACAACTTCTATCCAAACCAAGAGAGCGTTAGTATCCTTTTAATGACCTGAGAGAAAATATGGTTCAGACTCAAATGATGTGGACAGAATTAGCGGCATAAACTCAGATGTGATGTGGAAATCCTCTAGGACTTGGCTGTTTAGCCATGCTAGCTGCCAAACTCAATGAATAAGTAATGCAGGATAACTGAAACAAATTCTCTAGTCTTTTCCCAGGTAGATCTGATTGAAACTCACACTGGCTTCTCCCTCTCCTGTGAAACATGCTAGTAGACTGGCTCCGGAAGATAGTCAGGCTGCAGTTTTTGAACTGTACACTGTATGAAGCTGGGTTTTACTTGATTCTTAGCTCTTAATCCACTCAGGTTCTTTCAAATCTTTCCACTGCCCATTTGAGCATAATTAAAACTTCCTCTGCTGATCTTGTACTGGGATCCGTAGGTAGTAGCCACATCAACTGGAATCATGTTGGGATGCTAAGGGTTGTTACTTCAGCAAGGAGAGGGAACGTATGTGTGCATGATTATACAGGAATTAGGAGAAAAATGAGTTAATGTTTAAGTAAAATGTTTAGACTGAGCACTGTAGTGCATTTTCTGAAATGACAGTAGAAGGAATACATGGAATTTTGTCTTACCTGTCATTTGTTTCACGAAAAAACAAAACAAAATGATTTTTCAATGAAGGAAAAAGATAGGACAATTGTCAAGTGCCAATCTAATTCATGTTTCCTTTTCGCAAGAATGCATAAGAGATTTTGAGTTTGATATACATAGGAAATAAGAATACTAGACCTTCATTCTTCTTTTCCTTTCCTTCCCTTCCCAGGAAAGTGCATTTTCTGACACTTCATGCAGCAAGATATAGATATTGTCATGGTTTTAGGAGTTGGTTATTTACTTTTCTCTGTTGCCAGGTATCATTGTACTGTGATTCAGCACCTGAATGTAATAATAGGTTTTTTTCTTTTTTTCATTTCTTTTTGCTAAGGTCAAAGTAGCTCATCCTATTAAGAACACAAGGTTTCTGAAGTCCAGCTTGCATAAAAAAAATGCAATGTATATATGCCATAATGAGAAACTTGCTGTACTGTCAGGAGACAACTATTCTTTAAATTTTTTTTAACTGACTTTTGGTATCAAAGTAGGGTTTTCATCTTTTTAGAATATTGACTAAATTCTGCTTTTAATTAACTGACTTCCAGTTTAATTACACAGAGCACAACTATGTGCTTGTTTATGTTTTTAAAGTGAATAAATTATGTCTAGCAAGCAGGGAAAACTAATGAGGAAGCATTCACAGAATGCAGAAATGTTACCTAATATGAAGTAAACAAGTATGAGCCCTATTATTTGTATTTTAAATAAGACAAAAAGTTAAATTCAAAAAACCAAGCATGCTAATACAACACTAAGTTTATCTAATTACATATGCTGAAGGTAACTTTTAGTGGTAGGTTCAGTGACATTCAAGCTGGTGCCGAGCAAACTAACAGTGAAGTCACAAGCTCTGGAGAGAGTAGTACAAGTACTAAGGGTCATTTCATGCAACCCAGCTTGGGAATAGAAGGAAAGGGACAGCATTCATGGGTTACAGTCCTAGAGGGATATTAAGTAAATCAAGGCAGCCTTATAATTTTACTTCTGGATCTGAGCTAGCAAAATCTTAAGAGGCTTCACCGTGCTAGGTCACCTGGACCTCTACTAATTTGGGCTGGCACGTGTAGGAAACTATCTAATGCTCTGTTGTGATGTTATGTGTTGTAATATGGCTGTTAATGGTCAAACTGCAATTAATTTTAGTAAGCATGGGACTATTTTCTATAGAAAGTTGCCAAGGATGTCTTCTATAGTCATTGCCATGGTAGGAATGGAGAAAGATTACCATTAAACTATAAGAAATGCTTTTTGATGTGTGTCCTTTTGATGTGCCTGTGAAATAGTGTTTATTCTCCTCAAATAGTCCAAACACTTTTTATTGTGTGTATTTATTTGGATTTCTCATTTAAAACAGAGAAGGAAATTATTTTTAGCTTCTGCTTAGAGGGGGATCCAGCTTGGAAAATTTTAGACCTCAAATTTTTGTGTAGAGGGTTATAATGAAAAGTGTTTTTTTCATACCTAACTCTAAAGCGGACAGCTGCTATAATTTCATAGACTCCATCCGTTTGCCTGGTGCAATGTTCTGGAGGATGCATGTCTAACATCTAAACAATTCTGGACCCTCCTTTAGTTGTCCTGACTATCTTGCTGAGTGAGAAGCATTTCTGGGACAAGCATTGTTTTAGTGCTGCTCTGGTTTTTAGAGCTTTTCTGTAGTAGCTCTACGTGATGTCTACAATGCCCAGAAGACATGGGTATGAGAAGGGTGTTTTTTTAGACAGCGTTTCCTGAAGTAAATGTCTGTCTATCTTATACTGGTCAAGCAGACCTGGGTTTTATTACACGGAATAACCTGCTTGGTTTACCTAATAACCTGGAAGATAATAAAAGTGATTAATTTCTGTCTCTGACAAATCTCTGTTAACTCTAGTTACCTAAACATAATGAGATAAGAAAGAGTTAGAGGCTTAAAAAATGGACTTTTTTTTTTTTTTAAAAAAAAAGAGATCTCGAATGCTCATCTCTTTGTCTATGTGAAAGGAGGAGAGATGGAAAGGAGGCAGCTCTTTGGAACAGAACTATCCCTGTTATCCTGTATATGACTGTTTAAACACTGACCTCTCTTACACGGGGAGATAAGTAAAGAGTATATTTCATGCCAGTGTATTTTTCATAGATGATTTAGAGATTGCTGCTTATTTCTAGTGATCCCATTCAGAAATTATTTAAAATGCACAACAACTTAGACAGAAAGCAAAACTTAAGAGCATGGATGCTGTGACAGAGTAATTTCAGAGTTTGTCAGCATCATCTGAGTGTCATGAGTTAAACAGCAGAAAGGTGTTAATTCAAATGCCTAAGGAATTTGTTAAGAGGCAGAGAAAAGTTCTGCAAATACATCCTTTGTTAGATGTAAGAACCATTTGATATCCTCTGGTGAATTGTGTTGGACCTTTACAAAGTGCAGGGATCATTCATGCAGCTGCCTGTCATTTTAAATAAAAGAATTCTGGGCAGAGAACACTTTGAGGCTGTGGTGGAAACTCATTATTTTAACAAGTGTATGCAAACAATGATTTTGACTGAAAGACTTTCCCAGCAGAAGGTTACTTTATGGAAGTGTCCAGGTGTTCAGTGTTGTGGTGTTCTTCTATTTGGACACCAAATTACAAAAAGGGGAAAAAAATAAGACTGCAATAATATACGTGAACTGGATTAAAAACTAAATTAAAGGAAACGTTCAGAAGTCAAAGATGGGGAGGGGTTCAGAGTAGCTTGAATTTGCTATCCAAGATTTTTGAGAGAGTCTTAATCTTTTTGGAAAGTGACTGTTTGTATATTCCCTAAGTAATGCAGTGGGTCTGTAAGATATAACCAGTCAATTTTACCACAAAAGGACTTTGAGAAAAAGTCTCTGACACCAAAACGAAAGGAAAGGTTCTGTGGAAATGATGTATTTTAGAATCGGTGCTAAAATAAAGGTGCTATTTTCTAAGTGAGAAACGTCAGTGAAACGTTGTGATTTCCTGAGGAGTGCCATTATTTTAACTTCCTTTTGTAAAATAATGAAGTGACAATTCAAATTTTGCACTGTGCAGTAACCCCTTTTTCTAGTACTTAAAATCTTTACAGAATAATCCACATAAGGGACAACGATTTGGTGGTAGCAAAGAAAGATGAAGTTTGTATGATCCAGATAAAGGCCAGAGACTCTGAAATAGATGCATTGTGTTTGCATGCATCTGAAAAAAAAAAGATACAGAGGTAAATATCTGCTTTAAATAATATTTAGTCAATTAACATCAGTACTAACATACAGATCTTTATTTCTAAAGCTAGATTCAGCTTTTATAGATTTTCATATTCATTTCCTTCAGTTTTGCAGTGTAAGATAGAAGCCTGAGACTATGCAGTCTGGGTCCTTGTTTGTACCCTCAGGTAGATGTGGGAAATATTAGGCCTTCTAATGTATAGATGCTTGATGCATATGTTGATGTATCCAGTGCATGGCAGGGAGTTACTCGGCCCACCTGATAATGATAGTTTGCTTTTCAGAATCTAATTTTTCCAAGAAAATGTTATTGACTCTGTATGTATGTTACTCTATGGTTATAGCTGCAAGCATTGTTTAGTCTGAATAATACTTATTTATTGTCTCCTGCTCCCTCTGACTTTGTGGAGCACAAGTAGACCTAACTGTCTTAATAATGAGTTAATGCTGGGTAATTAATCAGCATCTCCTGGTTCAGACAGTTGCCTCTTGGAACTCACCATAATTCACCTCCATCAGCCAATACATACAGACTTTAATTGCCTCATAATGTTGTCAAGAATACATCAGCTAATATTGAAAGGGTCTGATTGCATCTCTTTGAGCTAAGCAACATATATTAGTGTTCTGCCCCTATTCTCATGCTACGCATTTATCTTACCAATGTCATGAGCTGGATTGAGGACACGTCATCAGGGTGCAATCAGGAGAAGGTTTGTCAAAGTGAATAGTAATTTCATACTTGCGGTGTGAAAAGAATAACTCCCCACAAGGCAAGTCGCATAAACTACTGGGTACCGACAGCTGGGGCAGTAAAAATTCTCCTTTCCACGAAGTTATTTTTAAGCATCAAGATGAAAATATAGCTGTAATACTCTGCATGCTTAAAGTGCAAATAAATGAATCTCTACTCTCATTTCACTTGGAAAAATTCGCTCAGCTTCATTTTGGCATGCTGGCAACATTTTTGAATTTCAAAGTGTATCTGATTATTTACCCAGTATTTGGGGAAAATTATTCAAATTTGTTTAAGGTAGATGTTGTTTCTATTCTAGACCCAAGACACTTTCATATTATTTGCTGTTTTGATTAGTGTATTGAAGTTCACTGACACGAAAAGACTCTCTTTTCTTCAATTAATAATACCATAATAATTGCATTTTAATTAATCTTTATTTGGATGCATCCTTGTCCCTATGGAAAAATGTTTTTGAAGATACAGTGAGGTGGAACACTTCAAATAAAAGGCCAGGCTAAATCTCCATTGAAATGAATAGGACTCTTTCCCTTGACTTCAAACTAAAAAAAAAGGCATAATGATTAAACACAATTGAAGGAAAGACTTAAAAATGAGAAGCCTTGATTTGAACGTGCTTTGGAGCAGAGCATAAAGAGAGATAAGTATGAGCTCTGAGGTACAGATAGAGAAGAAGAAATAGCAATATCATTCAGACCAGGTAGGAAGTACAGCAGTATAGGCAGATCTCATAAGGGTGTTATGGTAAAGAAAATGCTAGAAAGGACAATATTTGAAGATTTATTTAGTTTGATCACCTGGTGGTTCAAGCAAATTCTCTTTCAAGGTCTTCTGGGAGCTATTTCAAGTGAAGGCAGCTTGTGAACCATTAACACAGTGAAGTTCCCTGATTTATTCTAAATACAGTCAAGAATTAGCCCCTTCATCACAGTATCTGAGAGCGTGGCCATACCGAATGAATCATGTCAAATGCATCTAAAAGCTGGAGTTGCTGGTGTTTGCATGACCTCCCTCCTCCCAGTATTTAGTGTTTCAGAAACTTTTATTGGCAAATGAGACACTCTTTGAAGTATCCAACTAGTTCATTGGGACTCTGTTTCATGGCAAAAAAAAATTAACAACTGTTGTAAATGGCCATAATCCACAAATCCATGATATTTGCCAGGTCATCACCATCCATCCTTTGAGGAGGAAGGGCACAAATCACTCTCGCATCCCTTTCAAGGTCTGTAACATATTGTATTTTCCCTTTAGGTATTTATTACCTTCACTGAAGAAAGAGCGAGCTTGTAGAGAAAACAGCTGTAAGGATTTGTGGAATAGTGATCCACAAAAAATGTTTTGTGTACATATAGAAGTTTCACATGAGTTAGCACCGCTTTAGCCTTATAGTATTCTATAGTATTTGTCCCTGTGGTAGGTATTGTCATGCCACAAGATTGTCACATTTTGCCTAACGCTTTTGAAGCACTGTTAGTCAAAATATGTGCAACACAAGCAATTTTAGATCTCTGTATATCTTTTATTTTCATAGTAAGATTTACTAGAAAACTCCTTGATCTTTATCTGAAAGAAAAGGCTGAATATTGCTGCTGGATGTTGTAAGATTGGAATGAACACGTAGTTGGGAGAATCTCTTTGCATACAAAGCAGTGTTAGCTAATTGTGAGAACATTATATTAATCATTTAAATCAGCTTTAGCATATCAAAATGTATCTTAGACTAGACTAGTTCTAAGGTGATAAAACAGCTGAAGACTGTTGTTGATACTTGCGGAGGAGCCTGATTTTTCCCTAACACAACAGGGAATGTTTCACTTTGAAAGAAAAATACGTTTTTTGATGATAAGTTCTTAGTTATAACATAGGACAAACTTTCTTTACAAAATTTTTGGAGGTGGTTATTCAAGCAAGTAATACATATAAAATGTGCAGATAACTGTACATTTATTTTTAGCAATCCATTAAGAACCAGAGAGTAATCTTCAAGCAGTATCGACTTCCTTATGGGACTGTCATCTTTAGAGATCTTTCTAAGTTAGCTGTGGCTGTCCCACATTCTGCCTGGGAGGGACCCCACTGGGTTCTGGCTTCTGTGAGTCACACCTGTAGTGTTTTCCCCAGGTGTTTTTGGCAGGTGACTCTGAAAGAGGTAAGTTTAATAATTGTACTTCTACCTTGGAGACCCCCAAAAGATTTGTGTCTACTACATGCCTAGAGGTTGTGAGATTATTTTCTGTTTCTATATAGGCTTGTCTTTTCTGTCCATGATCAATCTTTGTAAAGCATAAAAAAGCAAAGCCAAAAAAAATTAATGCTTGTTTGTCACTTAATGGAGAACATTTGGCTGTAATGATACAAATTATTTCTATCATATTTTCTAGAAATTTCTGTTTCACTTGTGTGATCCTTAGCATTGCGAGCAAAACTTTTTCAGACTTCTGGCAGGCGATGAGTTTTGTTTTAGTTTTTGTTCAGACCACTCTTGCCCTGCCTTTGTCCTCGTTCTTTGTTTGAGAAATACTAAGTCATTACTCAAGGAAAACATCATATTGAAACAAATGAGGCACAGCCAATACGGAATCAAACAAATTCTATTACAAAGAGGAAGCACCTAGAAGAAATGGTTTCACAACAGCAGGAAGTTTCAGATATGCTTCAGTACACCACCTCTACACTTCATGGTAGGAGACATCTGATAAGCTGAGTATAAAGTAATGATACGTGAGCTTTTTAGGTCTGTGGCTGAGTAAAACTTGATGTGACTTTTGTTGGTTTATGAAATAAATTGTAGCTGTTGTATCAAAGACAGGAGGCTAGAAGCAGGGGCCTGGAAATATTCTCTGGGAAGAAGTGGTTCATAAAACAGGACAAAAAAAAAATCTGTGAGCTGGTTGTAGAAGATTCATAGCTGAGAGTTTTTCTTTTTGTCTTGGTATGTTGTAGAAGTTCATGTGGTATATTTTTAATGCTTTTGAGTGTGAGTTGCTACAGGAGTATGAAGTTTGTTTTGCTGTCTCTTTCTTGGGCAGGTTTACGACACTCTGCTTATGCCACTTAGTAAATGGTTTATACTACTACTTAGTATTGACTTTTGTCATTTGTGGGTTTGGTTTATTTTTTGGGGAGGGAAGGGTGTTTTATTTTGAGACTTCAACAATGTGCGAATTTGTCCACAGTTGGAGAAAGCCTGTGATGTTGCTTGTACTACGTGTACCAAACCAAGTAGAAATGGTACAACTGTGTGTTTGTTTCTTGAATTGCTCTTTCTTTTAATTAGAAGAAACCTAGATGACTGTTTGGAAAGTGCTTGGCTGAAGAATGCTTTGTGTGTTTTGTGATAGTGAGGGAAGTAAAGCAACTGGTGAACAAAAGCTCTGGGGCTGATCTTTCACTGGTAATGACAATTTAAAAAAAAAAAATTATTTTTCCTGACTTAAAAATAGCTTATATGTATTTAGTGTTTTTTCTTCTTGTGGCTAAGTACATTTTTTCCCTTACCTGAAAGGATTTTCTTACATTAAATCCATGAAAAGGAACGCTTTCTTGAAACTGGATTTAATCTATATGGAACTAAAACCTATCTATTATTGTAAAAAAATGTTTCTCCTAGGTGTAAAAGAACTTCAATCTGAGTTGTGACAAGTCCTCTCAACCCCACATTTGTCTCCTATTAAAAGAGACGAGAAAGTCACTTAGGATATGTACATAAGTATGCCTTTTTTGCCTAAAAACTTCTTCAAGAATTTCCCTATGTGGAAAATAAAGGTAATATCTATAAGTGATTGATTATAAATAATGAGAAAATTAATTAGTTATCTCACAGAAGATATTTTAATGTTTATTGGACTGAAAACCACAAAGGTTTAAAGGAGGATGGGTGGTGGATCCTGGGTTTGGGAGAGTCCCGATATGTTCCCTAACAACATGCAAGTGGATGTCATGGTAAACAGCTCCTTCCCTTAAATGTATGTTATTTCTTTTTGGCCTTAACTTCTTAAAAATACTGTATGTGCTAGAGAAATTATATGTCATATCCTGCAGATGCTTGGAATTTGCAGTGAGTTTGTCAACTCATCTTCAGTTTTGTACAGTATCTCTTGGGTAAGAAACTGAAGTAGATTGGCTTTTACCTTGGTGATAAATTGGAAGTAGGTTGAGTTGTATTGGAGGAGTTAGTTTTGGTCCCCCTTGAGAGTGCATGAGCTTCTAGCTGGAAAAAAAACAAACAACTGAAATCTAAACTGTCTTGGTTTAAAAAAATACTACAAACTTCTATGCAGGTATTTATATAGACATAAACTGATTACTATGCTTTAATATAACACTAATAAAATCCAGTGTCCTGCTGGGTCAGATCCAGGCTCCCTCTAAAACACTATTCTGTCTTTGACAGTGGCCTCCACCAGATACCCAAATATAAAACCAAAAAACCTTTTATAATTCCCAAGTACTCTAACAGTCCAAAAACTACAGCTCAGGGACTTCCTGAGACAGTTTTTTTTGCACAGATATGGTACATCCCAATGGATTTTTTTCTGCTGCGAAACAGTCCAAACTCTCCTTGAACTTTCATAGGCTTTTCACTTTCGTATAGTGTCTTCAGACAACAGAAACGAGAGGAGAATTTATATGTCTCTGAGATGAAGGACTATCAATTAGAAATGACATGATAAACTGAAATTTACTGTGGGACACTGAAATTTGATTACAGTAACCTTGATCCTTTATGCTGATCAATAGCTACTCCTTGAACATCAGGCACATTGTGGCTATTTAGGACAGAGGATAAATGGTGAAGAACAGCAAACAACAACAAAGGTAGCACAAAGTTTTTATGTTTTAAAAGTGCTTTAGTCATCTAGGTTTCTTTTAATTAAAACAGTGGTCTACATATAAAGACTTTTAAATAGCTGAGCACGTTTAGATTTTCCTTATGCTATCTTTTGGGAAAAGTACCAGCGACTTTGTTCAGGACAAAACCAAGATGCAATAACTATTTACAAACTGAGTGTTTGTGGTTTTTTCTTGCTAGATTCCTGTAAAGAATTTGTGAAAGGTAGGCATAAGAAATGCAGCAGCAAGGGGACGCTGTCAAGATACCAATCCAACATCAGGGTGGGGAAGGGCAGCAATTAAAGCAGTTTTAAATCTAAGAAAGCCCTCCAAAATGCAGCAGAAATTTCATTATTCTTGGTGCTGATTGTTCTGAGCTGTCTTTTACTTAGCAGTAAAATACACTCTGGCTTTTTCAGTTCCTGGGTGAAAACATTCTGCTGCTTCTGAGTTATGTACCTTCAAATTGCATAGGCAAAAGAGGTGGCTTTCAGTGTCTTCTCTTTTATTTTGCTCTTCATCCCTCGTCTGTGCTTTAAATTTTTATTTCAACGCAGGAAAAAGTGCAGCAGCGAGAAGAGAAAGTCATAATTTGCAAAATTTCTGTGTACTCAGAGAAAGAAGTAGATGGTTTTTTATTTTTTCCCCCCCCCCCCTTCTCCCATCTAGAGTATTTAAATCAAGTATTTGTTTTTCAATCATTCAACAGAATGCTTAAAGTTTTGAAATAGAGCATAGTATGATACTTTATATATAAACAATTGAGCTGGTATCGTTTAATCCATTTGTTATTGCCATCTCCCAAGCACAGTGCTTACCAGGGATAATGTGTTTGTTTACTTGGAATAGCTGCAACAGTTCCACGTGGCAATCTTTTAAATGAAACAATTTTAAAATGATTTAAACTGCCAGTTGTATTCTTCATTGCATGGCAAGTGATAAATCTTGTGTGTCCCATTTTTATTGCTTTCATTCCTTGAAACTACCTCCTCCTTCAATCTACGGTCTTCCAGTAGGAGTGTTACAAGCTTTAACGTAGACTATGCTATCCGTGGTAAATACCATGAGGGATGTGAAAATAAGTTATTTATTCTCACTGCCTCATCTGTTACGCTATTTTCCAATAGGCTGTGGGTTTCCATACAAAGCTAGCTGAGTAGTTACCAAAACTTATCAGTTCATAATTTCTGCTAGAAACGTTTGCTTAGTTGTGGAAATTACACCTGGGGAAATAAAACCAGCTTCATGGCTTGGAAAGCATATTCTGTTTCAGGACTGGTTTCCTTTTATATAAAACTGCCAGGGAAAGATTGTTCCAGAAACAGCTCCTCTTTTTGACAGAGATGCTTGTATCAGAGCTCTAATTTAATAAGTAACTCTAGGGTGTGGAGAGGAAAACAAAAGCTAACCACTGCATACTACATGAGACTGCAGCATCCTGAATCAGGAAGGTAAGAAGGTTTGCTGTTGTTGGAAATAGCTCTTATAACTATCAGTCTCTTCCATGTACATATTAACTTTTCAGACCCATCTCAATGGGCAATCTTCTGTGTACAATGTGTCTTTCACATGATGGGAGCAAGCCAGAGCTGCTTGAGTCCTGTTTTGTTTTGCCTGGGTTGTTTTTTTGTGTGTATGGGCTCTGATGCTGTTTTTTCACTCTTGTGTGGAAAGTGTTTTGGAGGCTTGAGTGGCTCAGCAGTTGCGCCCATTCGCTTTATGTTTTAAGGTAACGTGTACTTTGACTGCTCTCTGAACATGTAATCTAAGGTCTTTAGTTTAAACCATTAGGAAACCTATGAAGTCCCTACCCCAGAATAATGTAATTATTTCATTCTAGGAATGAGTTAACACTCTTTAATGTATCACAGGGGCTTAAGAATTTTTCTGTTGTCAGGTTGGAATTTGGCACCGATGCAGCCATTTTCTTGCTTAAAACATCGATGCACCAGCTTTTTCTCTTATTGCTTCCCATATAACTTCTGAAAGATGTCAAAGATAAGCAGAGTCATCTCATGGCTTTCCCATTTCTCCCAATCACTAGAAATACGTCTGTTAGCTTGCTAGGAGTGGTGTGGGTAGCTTCTCCAACCAGTGCTAAAAAAATCAAAAGTATTGCTCTCAGTCTGAAAATGCAGCATATAGCCTTGGCTGTGAACATTATGTCTCTTCAGAAGGTGTGCTGTTTGGTAAAGCATAGAAAAGAGAATTTACCATGCTGCTAAATGCCTGGATGTTGGGAGTTATTTGTTCACCTGGCTGGCTGGAAAATGCCAGTGTCTTAGCAGTAACTAGGCAAGCAGGGTTTGCATTTAAAATAAACAAGGAAGGGACAGGGAAATGCGAACAGAATGCAAACTAGAAATTAATAAATCACTCCTCCCATTGCATTTGTTTTGAGGGTGAGCGACTTGTTTCTTGGACATGTTGTATTTAAAAGCTTGGTTTGACACTGACATCTTGTTTCAGAACCTAGATTTTATACTTCGTCGTTTTGTTTTTCCTCTTTTAATTATCAGAGTGTTAATAAGTCAATGTGTCTTTGTAGGACTAAGTAGAAGCTTTCTAAGGTATTTTTTTATAAGTGCTTGACTCTGGGAGGGGAGGAAAGGAAATAAGTATACTGTCAATGTTTGCCTGCTTAAAAGCTCTTCTAATATCTCTTACTGCTTTAATTCCTAAAGTTAATCAGAATCTAAACACATTTCAAACCTCTTCAGTCTTAAGAAAGCTGGAGATGGCCAATTGAAAGTTACCTAGTGTTGTTTACACAATCTCTTTCCAGGAAACCTTCATGATGTATCAGAATCCACTTTGGTTTTGCAGAAAATCAGCGATTCACGGTATTGTGGAAAACTTCAAGTCATGACTCTGCCAACCTATTACAGTTAATATTTTGGCAAGCTACTTGAATGGATTTCTTGTGCAAATTCTGCAGCGGATGGTCAGATACGTTGATTAGCTTGGTCCGTTTGCTGTAATACATACAAGAACCTAATGGAACAGTTATTTATCAGTGGCAAGTCTGTTGTACGTAAATTTAGGAGATTGTAAATCTCCTGGCTCTGTTTACCTTGATTTTGTTCCATAAAATATTCATGCTGCTAATTTCTGCAGCTCAGAGATGCTGAAAGATGGGTCAAAAAAAGAGGGAATAGTTCCTTTAAACTTTACTGAGGCACTTGGGAGTCATTCGGATTCATGCCTAGGGATTTCTCAAGGATTTGACATGCTTGATCTTTAGCTTGTAATTAATTGTCAGAGCTGCTATATCAGCTTTAGAAATCGGTTTCCACTAACTGGCCAAAAATAGCAGTGCTGGTCTTTCAAACCATTGCTTTTTATGTGTGAAATCAATTGCACCAAGAGCGTGTTCTTTTCACAAGTAACAAAAAGAATCATGTTCTATAATGTCATCCGATTTGTTTCAAAATGTTAGCACTTCTCATTTCACAACACTTTCTGTGCGTGGTGAGGGTATGTTAAATTTAGACTCATTAAAAAAAAAGAAATCTGCATCTGGATACTCCTTGTCAAATTACTAGATATACATGATTTCTCTTTATTTTTAAAAATTTGTTTTAATGTCATATTAAGCCAGTCAGATGAAGAGAGCACCTTTTTTGCTGCTGAAAATGCTATTTTAGAGATGGTCATCTCATCCCTCTTGCTGTCAGTGAATGCCTGATAGCTAATAAAAGCTTGGAACTGGTATAGTTTCAAGCTATTTTTCTCTTGTTTCTCTCTGTTGCAATAAAAAGAACAGGTTTGATTAGATAAGTCTTTGTCCTTGCAAATAATACTTTTTCTTCAATGAAGAGAAAACATAGAAATGGTGGAAAGACAGAGAAAGAAGCTTCCTGCAGCTGCCACACTGCTAATCCTTGCAGCATATCAGTAATTCAGACTAGGTAATTCAGTTAGGTTGAACACTAGGAAAAACTTCTTCACTGAGAGGATTATTAAGCAGTAGAATAGGCTGCCCAGGGAGATTGTGGAGGCACCATCCCTGGAGGGATTTAAAAGACACATAGGTGAGGTGCTGAGGGATGTGGTTTAGTGGTGGGATTGGCAGTGTTAGGTTAATGGCTGAACTCGACCTCAAAGGTCTTTTCCAACCCTTAGGAATCTGTGAGGTTGCGCAGTCCTTGCTTAGCCCAAGGAGTTTGAGGAATTAAGAGGAAGACTAAAGCCATCTATCTGTCACAAAGATATGCAGTAGACCTTATTAAACCTGGCAGACACGTTCCAATCCTGTCTCTTCTATTCTGAATACAAGAACAAGAAAGATACTGGTATTATAGTACATATCCTCAGGAGGAAAAAAAAAGGTAATTTGACAGCTTGCTTTCAGTTAACTGTTTTCAATAATGTTGACATTTTCATCATCTGTTTGTTGAGAGTGTGGTTCCTCACCTTGAAAACTGAGAGTTTTTGCAGTTAATATAAATATTATTTTTTTCCTCAGGTTAGAAGATTATATTTGAACATGTCTAGCTGCAACTAATTTAATTTGTAAGCTTTATTTATAAGCTTTGAAAAGGTGAGAACTTATTAAGCATTATTAAAGGTAGAAAAAAATGTTATTCTGTGAAGTATTAAATTATATTTTCAATTTTAGGAATCTGTATTTTCAGATATACCAGACTGTACTTTAACAACAGGAAATACTCTGCTACCTGTCTCAAGAGACACCAAAAAAGGAGAGTTACAAGCTCTTCAGATGGGACAATTCACTCTTCAGTCAGTTTTCAGTGACTAGTGAGCCAAATGAGGAGCTCCACAAAATTTAAAAACAATCACACCCCACCCTGATCCTGTCCCCTAAGTCCAAGAAATCCTCTAAATACTGTCAAGCTATTCTTTGTTTCTGGAGGGAAATTTACTCTTTTCTGTTGAGTAGAAATTTAGAAAATGTTGTACCAATTATGTTAATTAAAGGGATTTCTGATTTGTGAGACTAAAATTCATCTGGCCTTCCTGCTCTGTATAATTACCTGTCACAAAAAAGAGAGTATATTAAGATGGAAACCAAATTGATGTAAAATTCTGCCTTATCTGATCTGTAAGGTTTCTCACAGTGAATTTCATGGAACTTGATTGTATCCAAGAGTTTTCAGGAGGCTCCTGGTATCATGTGAGATGATTTCTTTAAAGAAAGGGTACTTAATATTTTCCTATTTATATGGGTCAATCAACCATACTATTCTTATTGCTTCCTATAGCAAACAGACTGTGAGATGTGCACGCAACAGTGCTGCTTGAGCCTCTCTGGTTGTTTCATTCTGGAATCTCCTTTTAATATTGTTTGATATGACTACAACATTTTACTGGAAGCTCTCAGGTATCTATGCATGGCATGTTATTTTGAAATCTATAGATATGCCCTGATCTGGCTTATTTTTTTATGTCTATTATCGTAAGAAATACAAGCAATGCATTCCTAGAATGCTGACGTCTGGGAAACTTCATCTTGCTTCTGGAGAAAAATATCAACCTTTCTACAGCACGTTTCTCTTAAATAACAATAAAACACCATTTGACCCAATTAAAATACGTGGATAAAAATCTAACCTGCCTGTGGGTTTTTAGCTGTATACATAAATATATAGCTGTAAATGTACATTTAAATATTCATAGTGTAAATGGAAATATACATGTGCATACTTCTAGGCATACACATGTATGTATAGATCTGCATAGAAAATGCAGAGCAGTCAAATGGCTTTCTAGCTGATACAATAAAATGAATAGCTTTAATAAGCTTTTAGTTCCTCATTTAAAAAAAAAAACAAACATTGAAAAGTAGAAGAATTTGTACTGAAATTTTAAATTAATGTTTCAAATAGATAGGTTTGGATAGCCAAATATGAACCAAGTTCTTAAACAGAGGAATCTCTACAGAGATCAGTTGAACTGTATTAATATATATGACTAGAATATCTGCTCCAATTTTTAATCAGGCTTGTCATTGTGGAATTTTTAGAATGGTTAATCTTCTGCGCAGTTAGGAGTCATAAAGAAAATAGTTGTTCTATTTAAAAAGGTGTTTTCTTTTGTTTTAAGAATAAAAAACAATCTTGAGTTAACTCCTATGGACTCTTTTCTTTCCCCTTCAACATTCAATTATTTTCATTTGTCTAAAATTTGTTGAATGATGTGCATATGAACTTTGTCATTTAGAGTAAGCGGTACTTATTTTTTGAAGTTTTGCCCAATTTTACATTTAAATTGTTCGTTCGGCTTCTGTTGACTGGACTGGGACTGCAGACATGAGTGCATGGACTAAACCATTATTATTAGTCAATGCTTTTTCAGTTACTCCCGTTCTACTGTTTGTGTCCTCTAACTCTTGTTCACCTATTGTCTTGGCAAAACAGATGTTCTTTTGCAGAGTCACTTTAAATCACATAACATAACAAACCTAAGCTTATATAAATGCATGCCTTAAGGAATGTGTATTGTTATCTACAGCTATCAAAATGAGTTTCACACATTAGAAATTAGACTAGACCTATAGCTCTGAAATCCCGCTTTTGCCCTATGTCCCTGAGTTCACTTTTTAAAAGTCAGAGTGAGTTCCCGACCAGTTGGCATTTGATAAATATGACCCTTTATCCTTGCAGGCCACTACAGGCTTTACTTTGATAAATACCTAGTAAAACATCCCCATTATTCATTCTTCAAGAAATAAAATATGATGCTGGGCACTGTGGCTGTTATCTCTCACTCACACTTGTTTTTCTTCTGTTGAGGGAAACCTTGATCATTTTATTCATTAAACTAGTACATGCTTTATGAAAGTCTTAAGGTTCTCTCATCAGTGACTGCGTTGTTTTTTTAATGAACATTTTCTATAATGTATGAATTATATGGTTCACTACTCCAGAAGAAAGGAAGAAAGCTTAATTGGTGAAATACTTTTTGAATTCCCTTTTTTCTTGTCTGGATTTGGGTTTGGCTGGTTTTTTTACTTACCTGTACTAAGCCTTGAACAGAAACCTGTGGTGGAACTGCAGGAATGAAGGATGGCAGAGCTGGCACAAAGAAGATTCCTTTGGGAAATCCTATTGTAATTAAGCAAATGCAACATACTTTTGCACAATGTCATTTGGTCCATTTGTTCATATATGTGAATCATAGGGTACACGAGATAGGGTCTGGGAGTATCTTGGATACAGTCAGGAGAGGAAGCCTAGTACTCTTTAGATGAGTGTCTGTAAGAGAAGTTGGCTGCAAGATGCTGGTTTCTGGTAACTTCTAAAGGTAACTGGTTCAGTGTTAATCTTGCCTTGCACCAGAGCAGGAAACTATTGATCAGGTGACCAACAACATGTTGCTGCTTTGAAGGAATCCTTCCAGGTTTCCCAGCCTTAGCTTCCTTCAAAAAATAGTGGAACTGTCATTAATGGAGAGAGATGCAGTGTGCTATCACAAAGTCTTTACTCCTTGCTCTTCAGCCTCTCCGAGTTCACATTTTTTTGTTTCTTTAATGCTAAGATGAGGAGAGCTTCATATAACTGCATCATGAAACTGCTTGGGGCTGGTGGAGGTTTATTATTTGTATGTAATATGGGCAGTATATGATACAGAATTGATAGCAGAGAAATCAAGTCCGTGGATTTTTTACTAGAGTTCAATGTGCTGCTGTACTGGTGGGAGAAAGTAAAGATGCCTGACTACAGGCTCCCATATGGTGTTGGCAAAATAAGGTGGCAGACAGACATTTGTGAAGCAGAGGAGAATTGCCTTTGGAAGAAAGCCTCTCAGATGCAGATTTTTTTTTTTTTTCTTTGCTTCATTGACAAAATTTCTCCATCTTGTCCTCTTAATGCAACTGTGTGTGTGCCAAATCTGGGTAAAGGGATGTGCCTGCATCCAGGAGAGGAAGGAAATGCTGACGTCTCATTGGGTTCTTATTTCCTTTTGTGAGATAAAATAAAACTTCGCGTGGTTTTGTGGGGCTGAAGCTAGCAGTCAGTAGTTATATGTACTTCTTACATAAATTTAATACACACTTTGAACTTGTCATTAGAAGGAAGAATGGAAATCTTGACTATAAAATGCAAGGGGAAAACAATGTATGCCATACATATGTTTGCTTTGTTTTCTTAAAAATAATGCTTTGGAGCCTGTCCCTCCTAAAGATGTTGACAGAGACAGCAGAAGCCTTCTACCTTTAAAGGGGGTAGGCTTCAAATGCAATGTTCTCGTATGACGTACAAAATAAGTGGAGTGATGGATATACTGAATTGCATAAAATAGGATTTACAAAACCTGCAAAGAATAGTTTAAGTTGTCCAAACTTCCTTTCATGAAGTGTTTGTTATTTGGTCTGTCTTCTCTGAAGAGTCCTTATGTAATTTTTTTCCTATATGGGGAAAGGTGTTGAAAAAGGAAGTGGATATGAAGAGGGCAAACTGAACAGCCAGTATTGCCAGTGGTAAATAACATCTTCAGGGGTTGATGGCAGCTTGTAACTTAGGAGTTGGCATCCCTAATTAAGTTGTCATCCCAGTTAAGAAGACAGCTACAAAACACAAGAAACCTAGAGACTGTAAGGAGAGATGGTAAGCTTTTTAATTCCTGCATTTTTCCAGAGGTCTAGAATTAACATACTTCCCTGAATGATCCAAGCAGGAGCACTTAAATAGAAATCCCAAAGGTATTCTGTGTTTGCTTAAACCATTTCCAATATTTCTCTTTACTGCATCTCCAAGTTAGTTGGAACCTATCTTCTTTTTGCCTTTGGGAAAGATGTAGTAGATTAGAGCAGAAATTAAATTTCTCTATGGAAATATTAGTGAGAAAATTAAGGATTGAAAACTGTCAGATTCAATTGTGGTTGAAATTCCATCACAGCTTAATTAGTAATGTACTGGGTTAGTCATATTTAAATAGAATCTCATACTGTAGTGCTTGATAACATTTTTAGAGAAGACTTGAGTGGGTACAAATTACTACATGGGTCTGTGTAGGGACATAATTTACTTTGGGGGGGGGGTAGGGGGTTAGCCTCTCCTAGCACCTGTACTGCTTTAGTACAATTTTTGCAGTCAGTGACCTCATTTCAAATCTATCAGGATTTCATCTACCTTGCAGAGTATAAAGCAATTTAGTTTGAAGAAAAGAACGGGTATCATTTGGAATGTTACTCTTCTATTTCTAAAAGATAAGTGTTCTACTTTGGGGGAGGTGGTGGGGGCAGGGAGCAGGAAATGTGGCACCAAAAAACTGTTAGATGATTTCGTTCCTTATTTTCAGGATCTAAATGTTGGTTTTTGGTGTTAAGTAAGAGTTATCTCATTGTTGATGCAAACAGATTTTTTGAAATAATGTGCAACAGGCAAGATTATTTTGGTGCTGAAGGGCACTCTTACGGCAGTAGACTTCAGGGCATAGTGCTGACTGAGCTCATCTCTATGATCTTTGTAGCCTGTGGCTGAGAATCCAGGTTACTCATGTTCAAGTCATTGCTGAAGAGAGTGTGCCTGAATTTCTGGAGATCATGCACACCTAAAGCGAAAAGCTGATCAGTGGTCTGTGGGTGGTGGGTGGATGTTGTGGATACGCAACGGTTCTGGATTACAATAAGTAATTGGCAAGAAGACTGGGTTCTCTGACACGTGAATTCAAACTTAGTTTTTATTTCTAATTTTCTAGCTTGGGCCAGTTAATGTTTTAACTCTATGTAACCTTCCTTGGAGGATACAGGAGCAGGTTATAACTCCAGGGGTGGCTCTTGCTAAGAGCAAACGGGTAGGGATGATGAACAAGGTGGAGATGTTGCAGTTGCTAGTTGTTGCTCTAAAGCATTGAAAGTGATATCAACATCATGCACTTAGAAAGATGTAATCCTATGAATTTTATTTCTTTAGAGTAAAACCAGTATAAATGAAGATAAATCTGAAAACAATTTTAAGAAAGTTGCTGACTAGCAATGTCGCTTTCAACAGGTTCAAGCGGGGCAGGAATAATGTTCAGATTATGTTTTGGAAGAAGGGCAAGAACGACCCTGATGAAACAGCTATGTTATGTATGGTCCAGTGGAGAGAGAACAAAACTGAAATGTAACAAGTGCACTAAAATTTACAGCTCCACAAAATGATGTGGACTGGTTGTAGCTCTGTCAGTCTTGTGGCTGTTATTACATTAATGATTTTTTTTCAATTGCATTGCTCTACAAGTTAAGTCAATGAGACAAAAACTAAGATGGACAGGTAGCGCATGTGCCATAAATGTGCTTCCCTACTGTACCAGCATGTACTTTAGAAACCAGCTATAGAAAGTTTCAAATCAATTTTTGGCAAGGAAATATGCGGTCCAAGCATCTCCTATTGCTTTCTCAAAAATGATACAAAGATTATATGCTTATTTTGCCCTTCCTCTTTATTTTTCTTCAGGATGTTTTTATACATGAATTCAGGAACAGAAATTGCATCATGTGTATATACAGTACACAAGTGATATGAATGATGTGGGTTCCTGCCAGTAAAAAGAATTATTTGACACCTTGTTGGAAAATGTCTGTATAAATGTATATAATCCCACAGCTTCTACAGCAACTTTATCCTGTATTCACCCACCTGTATTTACAAGTGAGGTCACATGAGTTGATGCTGGTACAAATTATGCATTAATATAGAAATGGACTTTAAGAGTACAGCTTTTGCAAGGAAACTGTGGAGAGTAATGTGAAACGCTCAAGAAGTCTCTTGGGCTGCATAATACTTTTCTTTTGCCTCCTAGCAAAAGGCTTTAACTCCTGTTTTAACCGAGAACGTAATTTGGGAGTCTGAGAAGTTTGTGTGTTCCAACCTCTCCCCTCCTTCAGGACAGTACTAACAAGAATGGCAGGCTCCAGTACATACCCACACTGAAGCAGCTGAAGTTTAGTGCTGGTCCATTACACTTGAGTTTACTGCTCCACAAATTCACTTGACCTGTGGTGACTCCCGTGCAAGTATGTCCTCTTCAGACTTGGCTGATTTCAGTGGTACTCTGAACTGAGCCTATCAAGAACAATTAGTAATTTGCTGGAGTGTTTGTTAATGTTTGAGCTGTGTGTGTGTTTAGTGCCTTTCCCCTGCCCCTCTTTCCCCTCCGCCCACCAAGGGCTAGTAATTATGGGCCATCCTTGATAATTATACGCACGCAATCCAAATGCTTATAAGGCCACATTAACTGAAGGGTGAAAGGGTGTTTAAAAGTCAATGATAACTTTTTACATATTTTTCATCGATGTTAAATTTTTCAATTTTCAATAAATTTCAATTTAAATAAATTTCAATAAATTTTTCGCCCTGTACTAGGAACACAGAAATTCTGACTCCCCCTTACATATACATACAACTTGCATAATAAGCAAAGACTTTTAACAAGTGTTTGATTTGCATTGATCCTGTGCTTACTGAAATTAGTGAGGATCTGAACTGTGATTTGTGTTAGCGCAGTCTGTAGGTGTGGAGGAATTTGAAATTTTTTTTGCTCTTTTACAGTTCAAGAGAGGCCCAGTCCTATCTTCTATCATTTTTGTGAGAGCAAATAACCAAACACTGAAACTTGCTAGTTAAGACACAAAAGGTTTTGTCGTTTGATTTCTTTTAATTTTAAACAATGTTGAATTCCACCACTCTTAACAGAGTCTGCAAACATAAGTGCATGGATATATCAATTGAGGAAACTCTCCACACTAAAGAAATTGAAATTAGCTTTAAATACAAATATGGAATCTGGAACTTGAAAGCGAACAGAAGTGCTGCACAAAGCGTTAAGTGTTGGGATTATCTGGAACGCACAAAGGCATCCTGGAGTTAGGAGCACTGGGAAAGGTCTTTGTGGTCTGCAAGAGGTAGTGAACTGAAGAGCCTTCTGAATGGACAGGGAAGGTTGTTTGGGGACTATGGGATATCATGAGTGAAGGGAAAAGGGAAGACATTGCATCTTGTGGGATTTGTTTTAATGGTAATGAGAACACAATCAATACTAAGGAAACTTTAAAGTTGGAATAGCTATTCTCCTTCTCTTTAATGGAGTTAGGCATCATTTCAAAGGAAATCGTAGCTGGAAGTAAAAACCAAACTCCAAAACTGGAATAGCATCGGAAATGTATAGGTAGAACATCTGTTCTTTAACCTTTCAAATCATGTTTCATTGTATGACATATCTTTAGATGGGAATATTTTAAAACTGCTATTAAGTATACAGGAGTAACAAAACCTTCCCAAACCAGTCACCTCCATGTGCTTTTATGAAAAACAACACCAAAAAGTGCCCCCTGTCAAAGGAGTTAAAAAGTTAATACAAAGAAATTCCTTTTCCCTATGTTGAATAGCATCTCCAATAACGAAAACGAATTCCCTAGAGCATCAAACAAATAATTAGTTTATTGACACAATCCAGAAATGCAGATAATGATGTGATGTATCTTTTGAAGTACAGTGACATTTTCTTCCGATCATTAAAAGCAGAAATGCAGGGCAGTTATACAGATGGTACTAATGAGTTAACCCAAACTCGTAATCGTTCAGACCTCTTTCTTTGCCAGTGGTCTGGTTTAAGGATAAATGAGTATAAGCAGTTGTCATAGCTCTTGGAGTCAGAACTGAAAGCATTAGTAGATGTTCAGTGGCTTTTGATTGAGGCAGAAAGGTCAAGAACAAGAGACTCGTGTGACTAATGACACAAATATTTCAAATTCCTTTCACTTATATTCACAAAATTAGTTCTAATTCTAATGAGAGCTGGACTATGCTTAGTGGATTACAGTAATGTAGAATTGTTTTTGTAGTCAGTCATGGCTTAGTCTTAAAATAAAATATAACCTAGAATCTTTATGAAGCTTTAATTTTTGTATATTATGAGCTTTGTAAACCTTGCATTTGTAGGTCAGTTTCTGAGAGTTGTGAGTCCTTAAATGGTGAAAAGTTTGTCCTGATTATACAAATAATAGTATTACACTTAATAAATATTCATATGAATGATGTTTGCAGTGGATCCTTAACTCTAAAATGTGTAGAAAACCAATGAAAGGTGTGTAACATTTCTTTTAATGAATGCTAATTAAGGGTGCATTTGGTCAGAGTGCATTTTACCTGGAAAATGAGGTCTCTTGTTTACTGATGGAGCTAGTGCTTGATATGTAGTTTTAGAACATGTTTTCTTGCAGCATCTATCTTGAAATGACAGTATTTCTAGATGATGGGAGAGGTGACTGTTTCATAATCCCTCCTAAATTGAGCCCATCTAAAGTACAGTAAACCGAGGAAAGTAGTGTTTAGGAGCTTGAAAGCTAATAAATATTTAGGAAGAATAGTGTGCGGTCACCGGAGTGAGGTCTAAACAATCGTTATGCACCTTAACAATCATCGTTTCAGCTAGGAGTGAGGTTCACTGTGAGCAGGAGCCAATGATAATATCAATGGTACTCAGCAGACTTCCATCAGAGGTACACAGAGACTTTTGGCACCCTCCGGCACCCTCCCTGTGTTCCTGCCTCTTTTCAGTCATTTCAGCTGCAGACTGTCACCTTAGCAGGAAAGTTAAATTCTTCCATAAGGTGTCCTTTCTGCCAGAATCAAGTCCTGTGTGTATTTCTGTTGCTCCCTCTTAATTATTAACTTAGAGTTTTGACGTTTTCAGAGCCCTGCTTTCTGTCTTCATTGAGAACATTCCATCTCCATCCCAGCTCCTGCAAGAAATCAGAAAATGTTAAATGTCAGAGAACTAAAGAAAAAACAAACAAAAATCCTCCTGGAAGGATCTATACCCTGCAAATTTTGAGCAGATGACACTGCTGTAAATTCTGTATTTTTTTCTGAACAAGCCATATTCCAAAATAATGGCTTTGTGTCCTACTGATAAAATGAGTTTTGGAGTACAAAGGGTGCTTCAATACTGGAGTTGTTCTTTCTGATTTTTATCTCTATGGATTTTTCTATGGCTGGAAACAAATGTGGTAGTATGTTTGCCAGATTGCTTCCTTCAATTTCCCTTGACCTCTTAAAAAACCAAACTGAACAATACCAAAAAAGACCTAGGAATCCTGGTGGACAAGAGGATGACCATGAGCCTACAATGGGCCCTTGCAGCCAGGGAGGCCAATGGCATCCTGGGATGCATTAAGAAGAGCTTGGCCAGCAGGTTAAGGGAGATTCTCCTCCCCTTTTACTCTGCTCTGGTGAGGCCCCACCTGGAGTCCTGGATCCAGTTCTGGGCACCCCAGTTCAAGGACAGGGGACTACTGGAGAGAGTCCAGCACAGAGCTACTAAGCTTATTAAGGGAGTGGAGCACCTCCCTTCTGAGGAGAGGCTGAGGGAGCCGGGTCTCTTTAGCTTGGAGGAGCCTGAGGGGTGACCTAATGAATGTTTATAAATATGTAAAGGGTGAGTGTCAGGAGGATGGAGCCAGGCTCTTCTCAGTGATGTCCAATGTTAGGACATGGGGCAATGGTGCAAACTGGAGCAGAGGAGGTTCTGTGTAACCACCAGAAAACACTTTTTCCCAGTGAGGGTGACAGAGCACTGGAACAGGCTGCCCAGAGAGGTTGTGTGTCTCCTTCTCTGGAGACATTCAAAACCCGCCTGGACACATTGCTGCGTGACCTACTCTAGGTGATCCTGCTCTGACAGGGGGATTGGACTCAATGATTCTTCGAGGTCCCTTCCAACCCCTAACATTCTGTGATTCTGTGTGAAACAGAAAATAACTCCACAACACAACCTGTAGGAGAGTCAAATTGTTGTGTTTGCTTAGTGAAGAGACTCTGCCTCTGCTCAACTTTAAGATAAATACTGAAGTATCTGGCCTTGCTGTCTTTGTATCTGAAGATGGTTTGTATGTAGTAATTGTTTTAAGGTAAAAAAGTATACCTTTTTTAAGAGTCTAGACAATGTCTCCAAGTAGACTGAAGTATCACATAATCTGTGAACTCCTTGTGGTGATTGACAGCAGGAGTGACAATTAATTCTAAATGTGCCTGTGGTTTTGTGAAATTGATACCTTCTTACTAAAGCCTAGAATGAGATCATCAGCTTATTTTCTTAGACTTTCTATATAGTGACAAAAAAAGGTCAGTACTGAGCTGGATTATGTTTGAATCATTCATGATCGGATGCTCTGCATCCAATTACCAATCTCCTGAAAAATCTTTTCCATGCAGTTCTAAATTATTTTTGGAAATGCTGCTATTAAATGATTTTGCTGCTTGCAGAAAAATGCTGGTGTAAAAAGATGGATTTTTATTCTCTGTAGCCTCATTCTTGGAGTCCTTTTTAGAGTTCCAGAAGACGTGGCTTTTGCCTAATTAATAATCACTTCCAATTTTCTAAGTGCCAAAACCACCTGTCTGCATCCAGAGACCTCTCCTATATGAATTCTTCGAGAAGGAAGCTACAAGTTGGTTGGTATGCAATAATAAATTCTTGTAGTGTTCCTTAACTAAAGGGGGAGGGAATCATCCCAAAACAAAACCAGCAAACAATACCTGTATAGTATTGGTTGGTTGTTTCAATGGATCAAAATTTAGTCCTCACTTGGTGCTCTGTGGCTAGAGAATTGGACAGTGATAATTTAGAATGCTAAGAGATGTTAAATCAAAGCAAAATTCAGAAGTTAAGGAAAGGAATAATTTAGACTGACCTTAAGGAAATACTCCCTTGTGCTCCTGGTTGTAGGAGATTTTCCAGAAGATATTCAAAATAATGGAAGGTCTTCAGCATGGCAACAATTCCGTTTTGAAACAGCAGTGAGTGACGTGGGGAATATCATGATGCTGATGGAAATCTTTTCAGTTTCCGAGTGCTTGTAAATTGAAACAAGTGATCAGTCTGCATTAGCAGGAATCAAACTAGAGGTTGTTATGTGTTCCTTTTCTAGATTTCGGAGACCGTTTTTCTCTTTTCCAATGACATCTGCTTGGCAAGACTATTGATTAAAAATCAAGGTGAAGTCAAGTGCTTTTACAACTTTTAGCTGGTCTTTATCATGCTAATAATGTTCTTGAAAGACATGGCTTTTCTTCTATGAACTGTTTAGTGTTCATCTCGTTTTTGTGTGTGTGTTGCTAACTGGATTTTATTTGCTGTTTGAATTTTGTATCTGAAGAAATATTCATATTTTTTTGTACAGATTTCTAATTTTTTGGGATATCTTGCATACTTGCACTGCTATTAGTGTTTCTAAATTTCACATTGTTTATAAGCGTTGATGGAAATCTCTTTATTTGCCTAAATAAACCTTGAGCTGATGAGAGATGTTCATTTTGCCACACTTCAAGCTCTGAAATGGGACAACAGTATTTTCGAATGCGGATGAGATTTTAATGCTTGAATGTAAATGGAAGTTTACAAGGGAGAAAGATAGCGAGTTGACAAGTACTGTTGATTAATGCTATAGTTTAAACAGCATAGTTTTCAGAAACATTTCTTTTTTTCCTCACTTTACAAAACTAGCATTGAGAGGTTATGCTGTCGCATTCAATTAGATACTAAACTAAAAATTTGGAATTGTTCTTCATACTGCTTGACTACTGTAAAAGCCATGATGATGCCTCTGTCAGAAAGGTGATTTTTTTTGAGTGCCTAAGGGAAAAGCTTTACAATTTCTGCTCAATTTTCTGACATATTTTACTATCTATCTTAATATCACTGTAAAAAAGAAAATGGAATATAATACAGTTTAGAAAGATTTCACCAACATTGTTTGGCATTCTTTTTGCCAGTGTTTTATGTGCATCGCTGAACTTGCAATATTTTTTCTTGGACAAAGTTTTTTTCAGATGTAAATGGCATAATTACTCATGGAAACCAGGATTTACTTTTCTGTCCCATAGTTTGCTTGCGACCAGCATTCTGTCATTACAAACAGAAGTAAAAACCCAAAAAACAATGTTCAATAATGCTTTCTCCCCAAGTTGTGAACCTTCCCTGCCTTTGAATTTGATAGATACCTGCCTTTAAATTGTTGTTACTCAATGTAATTAAATAAAATTCAACTACTACCATAATCGGAATATTTAGATAAATGTAATGAAACTATTGTCCTTAGTATTGGAAACCGTACTGTAAAGAAAATGCTTCTCTATCCAACTTGGGAAAAATGCCATGCAGGCATGTCTTATTACACTAATATTTTCCCTCTTGTAGCTGATGCTATCTATTTTCACTAGCAAATTCCAGATACCAATAAGAATATTTCAGTGAAACTAGAATTAAAGTTGTGGTTTCATTGTAGTGTACAAATATACTTGCCCCAGCTTCCTAAATACTTCATTTTGGAGTACCTTTACTATACATTGCTGACAAAAAGGTGTTTTCTGGGAAAATCAGTTTTCAATGAACTATTTGAATTAGACACTGGCAGCAAGGTTCTATAAAGAGGTTTAAAAATATTTTACTAATACATGTATAACCTCAGGTAGAAAGTTTATCAGTTAAAACTCCCAAGATATAAGCTGCAAAGAAAGATATACTTAAGTATTTGAAAAAAAAAAAGGGGAATGTGAAAATACCAAACATGAAATATTCACTAGTCTTGGTGGGATTAGGATATTACATTGATTTATAGGGAAGTGGACTGCTCGTAAGCATGGAACTATCATCTGCTTTTGGATGTTCAAGTCTGAGCAGGAATTTGCACTAGATGATCTCCAGAGCTTCCCCTCCACCTCAACTGTTCTGTGATTCTGTGGCTGCCAAATATAGGAATTGTCTACTCATTCTTCTGTATTTCTTTTTCATACTTTGATAAGCAACTGAACTTGTTTCTCACACATCCCAGTGCTGCAATATGAACGTCAGACTATGAAGACATGAGTTAGAATGTAAGACACTGTGTAGGGGTAAAGCTGGGGTTTGTGCTGATCTTCTTGCCAGTAAGCTAGTCTCCAGTTCTGCTTTGTGAAATAAACTTGTAGACTTCATATTTCTCAGAGGTCATTTTAAACCAAAATGACTATTTTAAGGGCACAACCAGATGCTAAAAAGAAGATTGACTTCACCTAGTACTGTAGATCACTTTAAATTATAGTGGTGGTAAATTCATTAGCTCTCCCATGCCAGCAGTGTTGCATTTTTGGTCATTGGGTAGGCACCTCTAGTAATCAGGGACTTTGTACTGAAATATTGGCACACTTTCTGAGGAGTAGCTTGCTTTTAGCCTCAAACCTAATCAGCCACATCAAAGAACTCACACTGCATCTTGCCAGAAGATGTCAGCCTTGTTTATGTAATGTATGAAAGAAATACAATGGCAATAACCTTCCCACAAGTTTGCTGTCTCTCTCCTGATCCCACTAAATTTCCTCTGGTGCTCTGTAAAAGAAAACCCTTCCATGAGGCTTTGTCTTTAGGGCTGACAAGCACTGGAAAATCACTACAAGCATCAGCCTAGATGTTGTTCACAGTGCTACCTTTGTGCTACTTCAAACAGAAAATGGAAGCAAGCTGACAAGCTACCTGGAGAAGTGGCCTCATATGGTTTTAACAGGGAGCTAATAATCTGATACAAAATCTGTTTTATGTGTGCCAATCTACTGTGTGTCACTAGTAACCCTTTGATAGCGGTGTTTTAAGGGAAATTGAGCTGTTCCTCCCGAGGACCTGCAGCTGGGAAAAGCAGACACAAATGTGAAGCAAATTACTTTGTTTCTTCAAAAGTGAAATTGATGCTGCCAGTAAAATTCCTCTTGAAGGAAGAGTAAAATGTTCTTTAGACTCCATGTCAGATGGGGTAAGAAAGCAGCTGGTATTCAGGTAAAGAAGGTGATTTTTTTTAAGTCACAGATACTTAGTGGAGATTCATCATCATCACTACAGTAGTATTAGTTTCTGTGTCTGAAGATGTTCTTTTTTTGGTTATGCAATGAATGTAGGACTGCTTAATATAAGATTAATACAAGGGATAAAACAACCCCTCTCCCCCTGCAAAGAAAACCCGCAACATCTCCCTGTGAGCACTCATTCTGTCTCTCCTCTCTCTCTCTTCCTACCATAGTAAATTGAAGGTCATTTTACAGCAGCATGGTTCATCTCTTTGATCTTCACATTTTCTTGTAATGACAGATTTAGAGTGGTGGCTGTCAACTCAGGGCAGGCTAAACAAAATGGATAGGTACCATGCAATTTGGCAAAAATGTGGCTACAAAAGCATCTATTGACCTCTAAGTTGAGTAGGTTCTGTATTTTATGACCTGTGCAATCATTAACGTTAAAAATGCATTATGGTATGAAGAGGCACTTTAGAATATTAACCACTAGGACTGAGGTTGTTATGTGTTGTCCCGTGGTCCACTTGATAGACACAAGTGACTCAGGACAGCATTAGTGGTGGCGTTGCCTGCATTTGGAGGAGAATGAGAAAATGACATGATGAGGAAAATAGAACATCTTAAACTTTTTTCCTCCAATGCTGTCTGGTCCAATACCCCAAACTCAGATTTGTTTCCTTTGATTGCTTATATAATGAACTCTAGGTTGATAAATGTTTAAATGACTTTAGATGACTTTGAGGAGGAAAAGAGAGTCAAGACCTCTTGCTGCTGGTTTGTTTTCTTATTGCTAATGTTTTGTGTATGTGTCTGTATGATAAGAGAGCATGAAGGGGTCTGTGCAGCTCAATTAAAATGGATTAAAACACAGCCTAAACTCCCTAAAGGGAAACAGGAGAGCCTTATTTCAGATCTGTTGGTATATTCATTTAAAAGCAGAAAACTGTAATAAGGAGAGAGAGGAGGTAGATTCTGTGGCAGCTCTGCTCTGCAATTCAAATTAGAAGCCCTTGCATTTTGTTTCGAGCACTCTAGAACTATGATTTAGGAGTAACAAGGGCAGAGAAGAGAAATCAAAGTAAGTTCTTCTGTTTCCTGGTTTTCTCTCATTTCTAAGCCTATCTTTTGTTTGATACAAGACAGTAGGTAAAACTTGTCAGCTGGGAAATCCAGACGGAGCTTGCATTACAAAAGTTTTGCTGTTGTGCCTATAGTCAGAACTTTCTTAAGGCATATCTGCTGTGTGATAAGATAACTATGTTTGTGCTAGGCATCCTGCTGACAAAGTTACTGGAGGAAAAAAAACGAAACCAGATACTAACAAAGTGGATGTGCCTCTCGGGCACTCCATGAGGGTTATCACAGTGGTAATTAGAGCATTTTCATATAAAAGATGTCATTTGAGGATGACAATCTCATCTAAAGTTTCTTAATTTTAATTTCAACATAAGATTTAAAGCAAGAGCAGAGAAACTTTGGACAGTTGGGAAACTCATCACCCACGATTTTCATAATGATCATCTCTGCTAGTAACCTGTCCACCCCAACATGAGCAAATCCAATCTGGATTGCTGTTATTTGCTGCTTCCACATGAAAGGCTTATGTTGTATCTGAAAATGACTGGTTTTGCTCTTCATCATGTGTCAATGATTAAATTCTGCCTCTAATTTCCAATTTTACCGTTTTATGTCCTATTGTTATAGGACCCAAGGGCTACAATGTGTATCTCTGTGACCCAAGGCCAGTGCCTTGATGCAGAAGTTGTTTTAAAGCATAAGTGCAGAAGCACTGATTTTGTAGAATTTGTTAAAATCCTGCTACCATTTGAGATGTGAAGTTATGTTGCCTCTAGATTTTACTCCTCCTGTATTTGAAGGCTTCCATAGACTATCTCTCAGAGATTACACTGCTTTTCTGGAGGTTGTATCAGTACTTCTAGCGTTCTGTGGCCAGCAGGTTGAGGGAGGTGATTCTGCCCCTCTACTCTGCTCTTGTGAGACCCCACCTGGAGTACTATGTCCAGCTCTGGAGCCCTCAACGCAAGAGGGACATGGACCTGTTGGAGGGTGTCCAGATGAGGTCCACAAAGATGATCAGAGGGCTGGTTCTTCACTCTGAGGGTAGTGAGACAGTGAGGCAGGTTGTCTGGGGAGGTTGTAGATGCCCCAACACTAGATGTGTTCAAGATCAGATTGAATGGGGCTCTGAACAACCTGGTCTAGTGGGAGGTGTCCCTGACCATGTCAGGGGGGTTGGAACTAGAAGATCTTTAAGGTCTCTTCCAACCCAAACCATTCCAGCATTCAATGACAGATGATTTTTTTTCCAAAATACACCCATTGTACCTTGGCTTATGTCTCCCTTGCCCATAAAAAAAGCCATCGCGATACTACCTGGCTTGCAGCTCTTACATTGTTTAATGGTGTATTGTATTTCAAAGTGAGCTATATAACAGATGAACTGTCCTGTTATTTTAATCAGAATCAGTGTGGTACCTTCTGGTTGGCTGTATTTGTTGAATTCACTGGTATTGTAAACGTGAATGCAGTTTGTATTAGGAAGAAGTATAGACTTGCCATAATGGATTAGACCATCAAGCTTCTCTGTAAGATCACCAAGTAACCAACTATAGCCAGTATCTCACAGGGTAATGATCTATGACAGGTCCTTTAAACCACTCTGCAATTTAAATGCACTCTTTACTACCATCTAAAGAGAAAAGGGAAAAACAATTTGTTCAGGCTTAACAAGAAAGAAATATGGGGGCTTTTTTTGAGAAAAAGGTGATGGTGAGAAGTCCTTGTGTCTGAGATGAAAAAAAAAAAAAAGCTTTTTCTTTAGTAGCGTCAGAAATTTACTTGAACAGAACTTACGTATTAGAGCCTACATAGAGCTGTGATAAGACTACTAACCATTTCTGGCAACTTTTTAACAACTTCATACTTTTAATTCTTGCATATATTTTGGCTGTCTCACTAATGTAACTGGAATTTACTAAACTTTTTTATGGACTGAATTATTCTAGGTACTCTTCTGCACTGACAATTTGGTACTTTTCACACTAAACTATATCTCAATATATCTTAATTACATTCTATATTGAAATACTCTCTTTTTTTTGTTAGAGGAATAAGATTATGAAAACCTGTATAGAAAAATTCTGATTGCAAAAGTTATTGATTGAATTTGTATAGAGAATTTTAAGTGCAGTTTTCAAAAATGGATTTTTTTTTTTGAAGTCAGTTTGTATAAAGTAATCAATCTGGTTGGAAAGATCTGCTCTGTGATGGCTAGACTTCTTGTGAATTTGTTCTTAATCGTGGATTGACTAGAGATGTGTACGTAACTATGCATTATTGTAGAGGTATTTTTAAGTGGAAGGTTACTAGTTTGGGAGATTATAGTTGCACCTAGACATAGATGCTGTTTGGGATTGTCGTGGGAACGTAAGAATCGTGTTGGAGCAAAATAAATGCTAATTAGTGGATTTTATGTTTTCTTTTGTAGTAATTGGATATATATTATACTTTCATGGGATGAATTCAATCATTCAGTGTAAACTGGGATCTATCCAAGCAAAATTAGTTGGACAAGGTAACCATATCATACACTGCGAAGTAGTTTGTAACATGGGTATAGTTTATATAAACACAGAGTTACAGAAGTACAGTTATTTCAATTGTTCTCTCTTAAATTAGCCCTGAAGCATCTTTCATTAGGTATAAATCAATTCATATCTAGTCCCTCTAGTGGTGTATAAGGATCAGCTGCTATGTAAATTGAGAGAAAATACAGAAATATAGTAAAACTAATTTAACAGTAGGAACCGCTTTAAAGTAGGTATAAAATCTTTGTCAAATAAACTTGCAGAAAAGTACCATTTCCAGTAAAGAGACTATTTGCAAAAATTATGTCCATTTGGGTGTTGAATGGCTAGTAGTAATTTTCCTTTCTGTTTGGCTACTCTGTGGCATTTCTTAACAAATCTGGTTAACACCTTGGCTGAACAGCAAGCCTTTGCTTCAGAAATTGTGCTGCATTTGAAACATGAGGAGGAAAAATGCCATTTGAAGTGATGCTACTTTAATAGGTGGTTCAACTATCCCTGTTTTTAGCAACCTTTCAGCACATTTCACTGAAAGGAGTAAAACTGAAAAGATGTTGTATTGCTGCCGCTGAAATAAAGACGCCAGTTGCCATTCAATCAACAGTAGCAATCCTATTTATTTTCTTTTTTTTTTGTTTTACTTTGTTCTTTATAGTTCCCTTGCTGTCATGAAGAATGAAAGGCCTTCAGACTTGTTTGACGTGCAAATAAGTTAAAGCTTGAACTTTTAAACTCACCTTTAGAATTCTGTGCTTTCTATTGGCTAGTCTCAAACAGGAAACATTAAATATAAAAATCACCACATAAAAGTATGGAAAAAATGTTTAAATAATTATAAAAAATAATCAGATGGTTGGTGTAAAATCATAATAGCTCTGCTGAACTCAGAATAAGCTATTAACCAGAAACTGGGAAGCTTGCCCAAGGAATGCACCATAAATTCACTGTATTTTCTCTAGATGTGTACAAGAAAGCAAAAATTGTGTTGAAGTCGCTATAGAAAAACTGGATAAATAATCACTAATGAAACCATTTTTTGTCCTGCTTGACTTTTTCAAGGATACTGTTGTATTTTTTTTCCTTGAATACATTTATTACCTCAAAATTGCTGAGTAAGCTTCTGGGAATATCTTACAACCTAGAGCCTCTTGTGAGCAGTCGACTGAGACTACTCCTTATGCAATACTCAGACTGTTTTGATTTAAAATATCATATGGCCTGACTGTCCTTGATTATGACTCTCACCAGAAACCTGATTCTAAGAATTACTATCTGCAGAGCCAGTAGACTTCCAGCAGCAAAAAAAGATGCTTTAATCAAGTTGACAAAGCTGCAGCATATCAAACATGGCTTGTTGCGACGCTGAACAAATGCAGCCCTTTGAATATTTCATATCTAGAGTCACCTACTTAAGACAACTTTTCTGCTGGAGATGATTGGAACATGCTTGCTTCCTATCTCACTGTGGAAAATACACATCGTTAACTAAGAGAACAGTTCTAACACTTTAACACATAAATGCTGCTTCAGTGCAATATCAGACGTGAGGCATTGACTCATCGCTTTGTGCCCACCTGCTCCTCTGTGAGATAGGGTGCATACTTTGTGATTCATCATTGCAGTTGTTTTCTGCTGATAATGTAAAAGAAAAAACTATCCCTCCTCCAAATTATGAGAATTTGCAATGTCTTGCATCATCTGAGAGAGGAGAATCACATAAATTACCTGTCCTAAAATTTAGAGTTTGAGTGTAACCTCTTGTTTGGGCTGTCCATGCTTGGACAGTTCCATGTTTTGTTCTTTTGTTCTGACTTTTTACCAAAAGAAATTCTAATTTTTGTATGAAAATAGAGAAGACAACGTTCAAACCGATCAGTAAGCCTTAATCTTGTCCTGCTATCCTCTTGATCATCAGTGCAACTACTAATCACAATTATTTTGGCCACTAAGCAGATTCTTCTTCAGAAAGAAAGAAAATCCTTGTGAGGTGAAAATCTTCCCAGGATAAATTATGTCATAGCTAATGAAACAGACAACTGGGAAGAGTCAGTAAATCTTCAACAAAGTGCCACAGATTTACAGCATTGAAGTACTTTTGAGGGACTTGAACGATGCAGGGCTTTTTTTACAGGACAATGGGAGAGCTGTGACAATTATTCTGACCCTCTGGTTTGCTTTTCTTGCTCTTTTTGATTTCTTTAAATCTAAAATGATGCAAGCCAAAATAGAAGGGCAAAATAGTTCCTTTCAGTTACGTTAAAAGGTTGTTACGTTTAAGAACATAATGCTATTTTTCTGTGTCTAAAATCTTGACTGAATGGATTTTAGTAAGCACTGTGCTGTATCTGTCCTCACTAGAGTACTTTCAAGTTCATTGGTTTTTCATTATACTGCAAAATAAATAATTCAGTGTAAGAATTAGTGATGGGAAAGAATTGTTCAGTTATGCTAAATCTACCCTCTCCTTTTGATCCTCAGTATTGTTTCCAAGAAGCCTCTTCCAGATGGAAGACTATTATTTTCAGTATCAGAGCACAATTATTAGTATGTATATTTGGTTAGATACAGGTTTTCTGTTACTTTCTATGATCAACCACACTCTGCTCACAAGATGTACTGATTGTGCTGTATTGGGTTTGGGTGAGCTGGAGTTAGTGTGCCCCAGAGGAGCTCTTATGGTGCTGGGCTTTGTACTGGGAGGCAGATAAGATGCCAGTGTTGTGGCTGCTGCTGAGCAGCGCTCGCACAGCACCGAGGCTGGCTTTCCAATATCTTCCCCCACCTTTCCCTGCCACAGGGGAATGGAGTGGGCAAGATCTTGGGAGGGGACACAGTCAGGACAGCTGACTCAGACTGACCACAGAGATAGTCCACACCATGTGACGTCAGCTCAAGTATAAAAGGGAAAGAAAGGAGAAGGGGGTTGGGGTCATTAGTTTGTGAAGAGGCGTGTCCTCAGAGCAACAGCTACGCGTACCAAAGCCCTGCTTCCTGAAAGAGGCCAGGCATCGCCTGTTGATGGGAAGTAGAGAATGAGATCTTGTTCTGCTTTGCTTCGCGTGCTTTTTGCTTTTTTTTTTCCTTCCTATTAAACTGCCTTTATCGTACCCTACAGGTTCTTCCCATCTTACTCTCTTCCCCCCTTGTCGTTCCGAGGGAAGTGTTGGGCGGGGAGTGATAGAGCGACTTGGTGGGTACCTGGTGCTCAGCCAAGGTCAGCCCACCACAGGTGTGTACTTCAGGAGAAAAAAAATACCCTTCATTAAGCCCTATGCTTTATGGCAGCAGGTTACTCAGTTGAATTTGGTAGTTGTCATAGAATGACCAAACTGCAGGTAAAGATACTTTGGGTTGGTTGATGTGGTTATGCCATTAAATGAACAAAACATGACATCTCCGTGTCTAACATGTTGAAAGCTTGAGAGCTTTTTTTAATATGGATCTAATGAAATCAATAAGACACTGCTGGCTACAGCAGTAAGTTTAATGGACAGACTCTGTCAGTATTTTTATGGTTTGCTACTACTTCTACCTATTTACTTTTTACAATAAATGGTGTGTGTGTGGGGGGGAAAAAGTGGCTACTGTCATCCTTAAAGCTTTAAATAAAAATGTGGCAGCAACTTGTCAGGTCTAAGCATTTATTGTGGTAAAATAGTGGAAATGGATTTAAATCCTATTACAGAGTTAATTACCAGACAAATATTAGGTAAAGTGAAAAGTAGAAGCATGTTATCAATTTTTTTTTTTTAATTCCTGATTTTATTTTAAAGAAAGTCTAATCAAGTTGCAAGTAGATCTGGTTTCTTCTAGCCAAAGAACAATCAATACGGAAAGATGAATTCTTTGGTTAGAGTTGTGCAGGTTGAGAAATTCATTGTCATTAGAAAATGTGAATTCCTGCCTATTGTTGACTTGCCCACATGCTCTTGCAATGTTCTGGTTATGTAGCATTTAGCTACTTGAAGGTAATGACTCTGTTCTGCTCTATCTACAAGCTCACTGCTCTCTGAGACAACTTCTAGTCCTGCTTGCTGACTCACTAACTGAAAACTACTCAAACTTTTGTGGACTGGCAAAATCCATAAATGACTAACACAGTAAGCAAGAACAATCAGGCTCAAATTAGTGTCTGCTTCTGTCTGCTCGCTAATCTGCCCCTAAACCTAATTATAGTAACTTTTTGCTTTTGAATCTCTTCACTATTCTAAAATCCATCCTGTAAGCAAGCTGACTACTTTGTTAATGATTATATTGGCACTAAAGCTGTTTTCTTGCAGTAATGATTTAACAGTAATGATTTAAAATGTCCTTAGAGCATCAAATAATTTTTTTTTCCACCTTGAGTATTTCAGAAAACATGTGGATCGAAGCACTTTAAGTTTGCTGCTGTCAGTGAGACGAGAGAGACAATGACATGCTTACAAAGGAAAACTGGTGTTTAATTTTTGTACTCTTCAGTAGGTGCTTTCTGTGATCCCTTTCTTCTTGAAAATGTCCAAGAGTCAGAAGAGAGTTCCTGATCTTCTGTAGTTTTGAAACGTATACGTGTCCAGCATGACTTAATTTAATTCAACAACTTTAGGTTTACTAAGTTGTAATTTAGCTCTTGGTTTTCACTCACTAAACACAGAATGGCCAAACAACTTACCTGTATTTTGGTTGGGTATTTGATGTTCTGAAAAAGAACTTTGTGAAATGGAAAATCGAGGTCAAGCCTTTTATATGTCTCATTCAAAGGAGTTTTTCACTAAAAATCACTTTGGTGCTCTGGGCAATTTGACTGAATTTGATTGCAATTAAGTCTTTCAAACTTATTTCAAATGCATTTTTCTGTTAAAGTGCCCCTATCAATATCCTAATCTGAAAGTATGAGTAGCGATGATATTTATCATAAAATTTCTATTTCTTGTTCAAAAGGTCTGTCTGAACATCTCCACCTCTCATTCACGAGGTTGCCTTCTCTGCAGAGATCAGATAACACTTTCTTCATGGCATTTGGTTAGATATCATGTCTCCACCCCATTCCCCATGAGCACCAAATAGAAGGTTGCACAAAGACTGATGTCGTAGATGTTTGCTACACTATCTCTTTGAAGGTGAGAAAGATATTTTTTTTTTTTAGGGATTTGTACTGGTGCTTCTCCTTTATGTCGAGTACTATATCAAGAGTAGTCTGATACATTTTCCTTTATTACAAACAATATTTCTTTGGGTAGATAAGGGGATACTTAACATTGTGTATAAATTGTCTTCACTTCCATGTATGGAAAGAAGTGAAAACAATCAGTCCTGTTACCTTCACGTTTTGGAATGCCAAATGGCACTGACACAGCTCCTCTTCCTGCTGCTCATTGGGCTGATGGGTTTTGGCACCAATATACTAGGTCTCTTGTCCTTAGGCTGTTTATGGTTTGGCTGAGCTGGTCTCTTCTTTGACTGTTCCGTTTACTTTCTCGATACAGATTCTCTATCTTCTGTTTAAGAGAACATGATCCTGATGCTGATAACAATACAACTTCAATTGCTGCAACTTCAGTATAAGTTTAATAAGATTTTTTTTTTGAGCTCTAAGAAAATGGTCCATGTAATTATCTCTTTGAAGGCTGCAATATTTAGTGGAGGCAAATTTTGACCATGTTTGAGGTCAGAAGAGTCACTAAACCCAGATGCTGGGGGTATTAGTTGTCAGTTTATGCTCTAAATGCAGGTTACACCAAACCCTGTGGATTATTTGGACTTCTGCATCAACAAACAGCTTCTGTGAAAATTGATTTAGCTGTTTTAGAAAAGTTGGTTTCCTTTCTTTTAGATTCACTGGAAAGTGCCAGAAGCCCTTATGAAGGGCTAAGGTACAAACTAGTTTCACTCATACGTAAGTTGTCAATGTACTTCACATACAGAATCTGGGAAATCAGTTGTCTCTCTGGAGAATCCATTTGGTTTTGCTTCAGTAGGCAGAAATACTCTGATGAATGTGGTGCTTGTATTAAAATGTGTCGCCCTGTAATGGCAAGATTCCTGTTAAGAAGTTTGAAGACTGGCTTTCCGTATTTCTGAAGAATAAGACAAAGTGATTTCACAATGATTTATGCACCTTGTGGTAAAGCAGAAGTTTATAAGATAGCATTAACGTGTTGTCTGGCAACTAGCAATAATGAGGTTCAAAACCAATTTGTGTTTCATCTTGTGCTCAAAATTTTTGTAAATGAGCCTTCCATAGCAGAACTTCATAAACGATTTCTGTTAGTGTCTTGGACTTAAGATTTGTGTAGTTTTACCCTTGGCATGTTGAGTTATTGTTTTCTTGCTGCCTCTGGCAACTTTTCTTGTGAACCTAGGAAACCACTCTTTTTTCCCCTAAGTTCTGGCACATATCCCTATGCTTTCAAATGAACAAAGATGCTTTTTCTTCGCTTTTGAAGAATTACGGTAAAATTCGTTTAATCAAACCTTTCAAATTTTGTTTGCATGCACACCATTTACTAAGAGAAAGCCTTAGTAATTAAGTGCTTTTTCTAATCCACGGGCTGTTATTTTTGAGCCATGTAGTGGATCGATATGTGCCTTAGTTGTTTACAAATCAGTATATTAATGACACTCAACTGTGTATTTATTCTCACTAGTGCCGTGACCATCACTACAAAAGTGCCCACGAGAGAGATCCAGCCCAAGGATGCAGTTATCAAGCAGTACAGGCATGGAGAATGCCTATTGCATAAATTAAGTCCCATCCTACACAGACAAGTTACTGTGCATCACTTGTTTTGTGGGAAGAGCCCTTGACATGCCACTACCCTCTGTTACCTGCAGTTTCTGAACTGTGGAGCTGATGATGTGCAGATAATACACTTGTTTAGCTTTCTCTGAGATGCTCTGGATTTTATGAACCTGGACCTAGTGTTTAATTCAATTTAAAATAAACCAACCCTCTTATTCCTTAAAGCTGTGGCACAATTGATCTCGAACTTTACTGCTATCCTACCTGTACAAGGGATAAAATTTAATATATTGATAAGGAAGCTATTTAGAGTACACTGAGCATCCAGAAATGATGTGTAGCTACCAAACTGTCATTGTGATGTCAACTATCATACATATTCAGATGCATAAGTCAGGACAGTACAACAGCAAATTTTCTGTCTTGCTTTTCTGTGACATGTAAAATATTACAATTGCTGTATGCGACTGTTAGACTTTCCAACCACGTACATGATTATTGGAAATGAATATCAGTTTTAATGATTAAGCTGCTTGGATACTTACTGGCTGGCATAAATTGTATAAATAAACCCAACTGAGTTCCCTCCTCTTTGAGGGGGGTGGGAGGGAGAGTAGGATGGGAATTCTAAACCTAAAATTAGATTATACTGCTTTTTTTTTTCTCAAGTTGAGGAACTAATTCAACAAGAGTTCAGAAATCAGGCACAATAAGTATTAAGTCAGAGAAGCTTTGACAGTTGTGTCATCAAACACTGAACGGTTGTCAGGAAGTTAGAAAAGTTTGAGACAGCTTGGCAGGGTGTTTGGAAGTTTAAAAGGAAGTGATATCAAACTCTGGTAAGACTTATGTTTAAAAGAACTAATTCATCAGTTGCGTGATGAATCACAGCTACTCCTTTCAAGAGGAAAAATTTTACCTGTAATCAAAGCATATATAAACCACAGTGAGGTGTCTGAAGAGGATGGGTGTGTTTTCTTCATGCTTCTAATCATCATGAGAAACCTTGTTTATTGTTACCTGATATCAGTGAGCTGAAACTGAACCTATTAAGCCTTCTACATGCAGAGTGCATTTTTAAAACCTCAGGTATTTATTACATGATAATGAACTCTCATAACTTATGCTTAGCTTATTTTGAAGCTCTGTTGGAATAGTTGAAACAAATGTTGATCACACCTGAACAGAGACTTGAATGGAGAAACTTAGTGGCTTGATTTTTGTTTTTAAAAATAAGTGGTAAGATTTGAAACTAAATTTGAAACTTCGCATTTCATGAAGTTTAATTAGTTTAAAAAGTTAAAAACCTTTAAAAGAGGTAAAGGTAACTAAAACTTGGTTCTACATTTTTAAAGGAAAATAATTCTAACTAATAAAGAACTTCAGTCAAGAACCTGAGAGAAACGCTTTGTTCATAACATAACTTTCATCAGTAGAAGACCTGTAGTAAGTTAGTCCAAAGTGTAACGCATAAAGCTTGCACGTTCAGTATCTCCTGAGGAAATGCCTTCTACAAGCATTGAAGCAGTTTAGAAATGTAACAGTGCTTGTTTGTGTACAGGATAGTTTAGCGTACAGATTGTTATATTGCAGTAATATTATCTAATTTTACAATTCAAAGCAGAAATCAGTTTTCCCATTTAAGAGTAAGGAATGCTTGCTAGGCAGAGGAACGTTTCAGCTGGAGTATGAAATAGCTAAGTCAAAACTGTACGCTAGTAAATTATTCTCATCTTCAAAAGGGGGCAGTTGGCTTTTTCACCAGTTAAAATTTGTCATTAGTACTTGAGTACTCTGTCATCCTTAAGTTGTGTCTGTGAGGCCACTTAGAAAGTGTTTATTAGTGGATGTATAAGGGAGAGGCAGGACAGATTGTATGAGTTAAAGGATGTGGCTGTCATCTAACTGAAAGTGAAGAGTTTTTACTGTGGCATGCAAGTCTGCTTAACATTACCTGCAGTTCTTGGGTCTGGTAAAAATATATGCAGTATAAATAACCCCTTCCAAGTAACTGAAACTTCCATTGGAAAAATTCCATTCTGTAGAAATTGTTCTGTTATCTCAGAGTGCGCTGTCACAGAGGCCCCCACAAAACAAACAGCAGCCGCTATCCAAAAGTGGGGTTTATTGCAACCAGGGTTGCCAGCACTCCTTTTGACTAAATAACAGGTTCGGATGTCTGTCGGGAATTAACTACTACACAACTAATTTCTACCCTTAAGGAATGACAAACCAAAATGGGCAAACTCTCACCCATAAAAGGGGAAACCTCCCACACCAGAGTGCCCAAGATACCACTCACCCAAAGGGGGGGGCGAGGCTCACTCAATCCACGGAGACTCCCTCAATCCGTGCAAGTATCCTTGGACCGTGTGTCCAAGGGGAGGGTCCAACTGCTACAACCTGCTGCTCTGGCAAGAACCAACTCAACTTGGCCTTTGGCAGGACCCCATTTATACCCTAGTCGAAGATGCACTGTGGGCATTTTCATTGGCTGACAGGCCCGGACAAAACACAAAAGCGCACACCCCGAGCCTGTTTGCTGGGGGGTCCAGCCCCTGAGGCACCAGTTAAGCACCACGAGGTACAACTGAATGGCCAAGACCTCAAACTGCTCCTGCTGAGGCACTAAACCGCTCAGCCCAGCCCCGTGTGTTTTGTCTGTGGGGGAGGCTGTACCTGCCACATGCGCACTTCACAGTCCTGCCACTTGTAACAAGATGTTGTGCTTTGTTCTTTGAAATAACAAGTATTTGTGAAATGGATTTAGAAAAGATCCTTTATCACTAAATCTGTATTTTCTCTTCAAGACTTTGTTCAGAATGACTTTTTTTTTTCTATAGGGGAATGTGGTTTTCCAGTAGATGTGATCTCTAATGAAAGCGCAGGATTTATGTGGCTGTACATGCAAGGGAACAATAGCCTGGTGTGGACACTTGTTTCTGTTTTGCAGGTGTCCTATTAGGTTAGATATTTCCTTATCCTTTACCTATATGACTGAATCTTCTCGTTGACTAGAAAGTTTCCTCCCCTCAGCCTCCTTTTGCCTTCCTTGACGGTGTTGCCATGCTTCCAGCCATTGTGCTTTAATCTCATTGCCATGTTTAATAGTCTGTAGCTAGCCCAGTTGCTTGAAATCTGAGTTTTATGCGGCAGCGTGATTTTGAGGAAGATGCATAATAATTCTGCCTTAGCTTACGTATTCTTAGTGCTCTTTGACCCTGAAGCTCAAACAAGAACATATCACTTTGCTTTATTTTCTTGATCATTTTGCTTGATGAGTGAGTGATCTGATTTCCCCTGTACTGTAATTAATTTTTGCACATAAGTATACTTGGGTTTATAGTTTCAAGATGTAAGTGATGGTGATTTATCTTGCTCTCTACATGTCTTACTCTCTTCAAATATCTAGGTAGACTAATCAAATATATGGTTGTCACATCTGTCCTGCAATTACTCCAATGAAGGTGCATTTTTTCTTTTTTGCAAGCTTGTATTTTATTTTGCAGGAATTTCTTTAATTATTCCTGCATAAGGCTATTAAAGTAACTGATTTATGGCTTTTAGTGACTTTCTGTTATATTGACAGCTAATGGACAAGCAGGCAAAGAACGATTTGGGTTCTAATGTAAAAATGGCATCAAAACCAGTCGTTCCTGAATACCACAGTAAAGTTCTATAGCTTTATTTAAAACCAAACCAACAAATCAAACCTGAACAAAATCCCCAAAATAAGTTACAGACAGATGTAGAATGTAGATGTGAAGCAAAATATTATTTGGGAAAGCAAATGAATGCAGCAGAAGGACTAGGATGAAACCTCTTGGGTAATCAGGTGAATCTAAGACATAAATCTATGCTATTGATTTTTTTTTTAATACTCCTGGTTTCTTGGATGAACTTCAAAAGAAAGCAAGTACTGTGGTTGAGAAATATAAATAGTTCTATTTCATTCCTCTCCAAAGGAAAACTTAACTCTTCAGAAGTTCCCCATTCTCACTATATATGGCTGATTCTATCGCTCCCGAGTGAAGTAACTTTGCAAATTGCTTTCATATTAATTCATCTCTCTAATAAAATTGACTTTTTTCCTATAGTAATTCCAAATGTAAAACACTTTTGTGCGTTCAGTCAAGGAGATTTATGTTTCTACTAGAAATCACTTGTTTCATTTGCAAGGAAAATTTGTCAGAGGAGAATCTGTGAATGAAATTACTTAATACTACCTGCCAGAGGACAACTTAGCTAGAGATTAACCTGGTGGAGCAAGACTTTTTTTCCCTTCCATTTAGATGTCAATTATATTTATTTCATTTTTTGGACATGTGTTCTGGAGAATGCTTTTCTCATACACTCGCAGAGGATAGACTCTGAATTCTCTTCAAAGCCCTTAACCTGCCTTGTCAAAGCGTTAGAAGGAAAGATAAAGTTCTTTTGTTCCATAAAATATTATACAGCTGATGAAATTACATTGGTTACATTTTATTGGGCTTTTCTATTTTGTTGAGTTAGATTGAATGTTCTGAGAAATGCATACCCAAAAGAAAATTAGGCAAGTAAATAGTGTACTTCCATTTCTGTCCGTAGTAGTGCCCTATAAAATACATCAGTATAATGACAGGAAGAAAGCAAACTACTAAAGCACTTCAAACATGATTTAATTATTAAATTCACTCTTCATTATTTAACTTTTTGGGGGGTACACACTTAATATTAAGGAAGCAATTCAAAAACCTTAGCTTTCCTGGTTATTTTTTGTAAACCTTGACAGGATCAGTATTTTTAATTCAGAAATATTTATTTGCTGAGCTTTGTGTAATATTTCAAAAGTAGAGCCTCCTTTATAAAAAAATTCAAAACTTTTTCTGTTTACAGTGAGTATCAATTTCTGTCTACATAAAGTGACAATCACTTATGTGAAGAGGTGCTTAAACAGGCTTCTGGATGTTGCTTTGTTCAGCAAACCCATTTTGCTTTACGCTCCTAATTGCCCTGATGACCTCTTGTGATGCGGTAACACTTAATTATTAGGTGACCATGGTAGGATACGATGCTCTCTGTTCTCATTCTGTCACCAATGGAATACTCTTTTATAAAATTACTGCAGTGGGGAGATTCCAGGATAGATCCAGTTTGGAAACCACAGTTTAACTGTTAACAAGAGCTAATAAAGTATGTGACTCATACCATACAACTGGTGATAGGTCTCAGTAATTGTGTAGTTATTTTCCCAACAGCGATAACCCTGGCAGTAGGGCTGTAGCACATTTTTGGTGTTGATTTCCTACAGGGGCACGTTTATGTTGGCAACTGTGCACAAGCTGCTGTGTGGACATCAAATAATTCTATTGGTCTGAGGATTAATGAGGTTAAATTAGCTCAGTCATTTACTGTGCATTTTATTGAGGTTCAAGCTGTTCAGGCAGTTGCAGTTAATGTAAGTAGCCTAGAATGTTGCCAGTTAAATGCAAGTTACTCATCAGGGATCTGGAGTTCATTATCGGAAGGAATAGGACAACTTTACTTGGTGATAAATTTGAACTTGGTGGGAATACTATTCCCTGTGTTTGAGAGGCAAAACTGGAGAAAGATTCGTGGCACAGCACAATAGCTCGAGAATACATTTAAAGGAATGCGTTGCTCTCTTAATACCTGTTCTACAAATGGAAGTATTGGTGATTTAGACTCCTTTGGGCCTTTGATTTGCATAAAAATCATCTCCTGTTTATTAATGGAAAAAAAATTAAAATGTTAGAATCTAAAAGGGAAAATAAAGGGCTTGGTGGAGTATCTCTGCTAAAAACTAAACTCACTGCAGAGGGCAATTGCTGTGAAGACACTCACTATGTCTTTGTATCCTCTTAAATCAGAAGGTGTTGCACACGAAGAATGGCCCAGAATAAAGAGGTTTTCTCTGAGGGTCTCAAAGATCTTTTTGTAAGTAACAGATTCATGATACAGGTACTACATTTAAATGTGCTTCAGAAATTGTACAAAAGTTTGAAAGCATGCACTGAAGCCCCAATTTAGGGGATGTTAGCGAAGAAAATGATGAGTATAACTTTTCATCTGGAATAACCTGTTTTTTTATTTTGGGTTACAAAAACTGAATCTAACTTTCTAATTTTTTGTACCTTGTCATGTAAAAAGGTAATGCTATGAGTACCACAATTATGTCTGGAATAGCACTGAAAGTAACAATAAGGTAAATAGACTTTCATGATCTGAAGGGAGCCTGTTTTTAGTGGGCTGTAGATCTTTCAGCAGTACTAAAAGTGTACCTGTTGGGAACCATGGGGAAAAATCAGGCCTAACTGTAGCAGAGGCAGCAAAGTAGTTGTTAAATAGTAGTCCAAGACAAATTATTGCTTTCTTTTAAAATCATTCAAATGTTTTTAAACCAGTTTGATTAATTGAACAAAACACTTCTGAGAAAAGCTGAAGTGCCATATTACTCCCAGAAGCTGAATACCTATGAATTTGTAAGAAATCGAATGCCATGTGTCAACAATGTGTTATTCTGCGGGAGGGGGGTAACGGGAGTGACGGCACAAAAGCAGAGCCAGAATCCAAGTCCAGTAGGCATTTTGCTGAAACGTACCTGCATGCTAAATGCAGTCATGACCTTGTGCTCTCTGTGGGTTACACAAGCAGTGACTTGGATTAATATCTAGATAGTAGGATAAGGCTGGTATTTCTGTGGCCATAAACATGGCATCTCTAGACACTGTGCTCATTGAAATGACCAGAAACGTCTAATCCTATTTTCTAATACAAGAAAATACAAAAATAAATTATTTTTAAGTTGTTTAGTCTGTAAAGATGTTTAACCAACATTAATGTTTTCATCAGGCTACCAAGCTAAACAAGCTTCTGATAACTAGAAATAGCAAAATTGTTGTGGCAGTTGGGACTGTTGTATGCAGCCAAATCTAGTTAGCTTTACTGTTGTCTGTAATCCTGTACACTTCAGTAGAGCCCATCATTTCAAGTGAGGAAAGTTTATCTCATGAGACATAAGGTAAAAACCTGAGAAATATGAGGTACGACCCCATAGCAATCAAGATTTTATGACAAAATAAATTTGAAAGAGCAGGATCATGTGTTTATAAAAGTATTTCGTTGTACTTAGCTTGATATTGACTGAAGGTCCAGAATACTTATTCCTTTGTCTTTTCGGGGTACAACGTTTATTTTTACCCTATTCTCCTTAGTTAGGATAACTTGAGGGATTTTGTTTTTCCTCTTGTGTTATGCAAGCTGAAAATACCTTACCCTTAGGTTTGACAGTCACATTTCCGATCATTTAACACTTGTTGCATGAATTCTTGAGAACTTAAGGATCTCTTTGCTTGCATGATTTTGTGCTCAAGGCAGCCAGCTGCAGTGTCTGTCAGAGGAGATGTTTCCTCTTCGGGAACACCTGAGACATTCTTTACATTTTTCATTTTAGATAAAAATGTTTTGCTTCAAAGTAGAATGGATTCCTCTCTTCTCCCCTCAGAAATATTACTTTTACAACGTTGCTGGTAGCCCTTTTTAAGCAAAGGTGCACTATATAATACATAAATCAAACATAGACTGTGGAATGGGTTCAATATTATGGAGAGATTCCTGAATATCCCACATTGGGAAATTTTCTCTTTTATGGATCCTTGGCTGCTGTAAAATAGCACAGGACTATAATTCAGTGGAATTACATTGGGTATGTCAAATTGACTCTTTGACCCCTTTCACTCTGTATTATCTCTAAAACAGAAAGCCAGAATAGTACTATATTTAAGACTTTGCAAAATTTCCTAAGTGTTATTTTTTTGTTGGCACTTTCTGAGTGCTTGCTCTCTTTTTTTTTTTTTTTTACATCAAATTATCTTCTTTTCCAAAGCCAGAGACGATTTCCATTATCTATGTTTGGTTTGTTTGTGGGGTTGCTTTTTTTTGTTTGGTTTTTTGTTTTGTTTTTTTACCTATGTATAGCACATTTGCTGTTCCACTTGCATGTAAAACACAAAGTATTCAGAAATTTGTCCTTGGGAGCTTATCACTCTAATAGGACAGTTGATGCAGCTAGTGAGAGCAACAAAGCAAGGACATTTGCAGGTCAAGCAGTTCAGATGAAGCGAGTTCAGGAAGCAAACTTCAGCAAAAAGCATCAGAATGATGCAAATTGGTATGTCAATGAAACTAATGGGCTGAGGCACTCTGCTGAAGACTTTTTTTTCTTGTGGACTAGTCCTTTGTCACTGCTTAGATGGTGCTTATCTTGAAGCTGCAGTGAGTTATGTCTAACTCTTTCAAATTGCATGGTGTGTGTGGGTCCTACTCTAGTAAACCTTTCAGAATCTTTTCTCTCGTCTGTTGCACCTCATCAACTCAGTTCTTCTGCACTACAAAAAGCATGGGAGCAGATGTCCCACAGAATGGAGATACTATAAGACCATGATCAGGAGCTTTCTGATTAAACAGGATTTATGTGGGGTGGGGAAATGTGGTTTCATCAAAATGGGAGCCTGTTTCATATGCTCTGTTTCCGTGAAATTTCAAACAGGGAAACCCTGCACCCCTCCCAGTTCCAAACCCTCAAACTTAAAGTGAAAAGCAAGGGGATTAAAAGGCTTCGTTGTCAGACCTGCAGTTAATGTTCTGACTTATCAAACTAGACTCTCAAACTTTATTTCTGGATATACATGAGGAACAAAATCAGCCTACAGTCTCTTGGCTATAGTGGGGCTTTCTGTGCCTTTTAGAACAGGCTCTGAAATATTACATTTGGGAAGGAGATTACAGAATTCTATAACAGCTCTGTCAAAGCTCAGAAACACTTCAGAACTTTTGAGACAGGTTTCCAAAGCTGTTCAACACTGTTTTATGTTTTAATTTATTGTGAATTTAAAGCAAACCTTAAATGTTTTCTGAATAAAGCTCAGCAGTGTTCTTTGTTTTGAAAAACGAGTATGTTGCACAATTATTTTCTGCTAAAATTCTTGTAACTTTTTTGTTTCTGTGATAACTGTAAGGAGATGGATGTTTGAGTGGGGTATGTTGAAAGAACTTTGTGGTACACTGTTGTGCTAAAGGTCATAAGAGTATGTGATTTTTCTGAAACAGTTTGACATTGGGAGCAGTAGAGCTGTTGTGTCTTCCCAGTGTCTGCAATCTGACAGAAATTTTCTTCTGCACACATTAAAAGCCAAGAAGATGTCATTAATTAGTGTAATATCAAGCCCAAGGTGGTAACTCAGGAGTGCATTCTAGCTCAGAATCAGCATTATGCTTTCAATATTAATGTGACTTCTGACTGGTATGGTGGTTGTTACTCTGCTAAAAAAAAAAAAAAGGCAAGATGTGGAAGGGTTCAAAAGCTTGTAGAAATGTGGAGCACAGGAAAGGTGGTCTCTGGGAAAACACACTACTCTTCAAAGCAGCATGCCTGGACAACTGCCAAATCTCATGTTCTCCTTATTCGCCTGTTGGTGTTAAAATTGAGCTTGCTTTAGAAACCATCCATCTCTAATTATGGAGTCACCATCAATCTGTAATGCCTGGCTGATAACATCAATAGCTTGAAGCAGATTTCAAAACTAATTGTAGCTTGCTGAGTAAAGAAAAAGATGTACTAAAAGATGCTCTACTGCTTTAGAAGTGCTTACCATATGCTGTTTATCTACTCTCAAAGCTTGTTTGTGTCTCTGCAGACAAGGACTCAGAATTGCAGGGGTGCCATACTGTGTTTCTAAATTTGTCATCTTGGGCAGTGACTTATGACAAGTACAGTAAGTTTGAAATTTTATAACAAGTTGTCCTATTTTTGACGATGGAAATAACCATTACTGGTCAGAGTAATCCACTTGTCACCATTGCACTGAAACTAGACATGTCTGCTGCTAAAGAATGGCTGTTGTTTTTTTTCACAAGTCAAAATTAATTTTGAAAAACATGCAATAAAATTTGAGGAAGAAACTTTTAATACTTGACTTGAGAAACCTTGTTTTAAGGCAATAGTTGACATTTCTAACATCAATTACAGCTCCTTGTTCTTGGAAAGATTCTACAGTGGATTTGAAGGCGCAGAAAACCAGGTCGTAAAAAAGCTGAGATTTGTAATAGTGTCTTTTTCCTGTAGTAGAGAAAAGCAATGAGATGTGATTTGTTGCCATTGTTGTCTTAGCACATAAAAATCATCCAGCTTTTCATGTACTCTATAAACTTTTATTCTTGACTATGGGGAAAGGCCCATCCAAGAGTTTGGTTCAAATTCAATTGCCTTTTCACAGGTGATGACCTCTGTGTAATGTCAATCACGTGCAGGATGCAGTATTAGGTTTGTGTGTCATAAGGCTCTCCCTGAAACTGCCTGTGAAATTAATGCTGTTGTGCACTCTGTCTGTAATCATGTTTTTTTAATTAAATACCCCATTAAATTTATTATGAGTGAATGTGCCTATAGTAGACTTCCTTCTGAACTGAGAAGAAAATTCAGTCTTTGATCATCACCGATCTCCTTTTGGAGAAGGACAAGTTGGAAAAATAATCAAACCCATCACATGCATTTTTAGAAATCATAATGTAACTCTGATGTATTCATTCACGTTTTTCTGTCAGAATAAGTTAGCTACTCTCTACCTAAGTAGAAGTGGGTTTTCTGGAGGTGCTGAGATGTGGTGACAGGAAGCGCCTCTGAGTGACATCTTGTGCATAAGAATCCTCATGCATGCCAGACATGGGGGAGAAAAAGTATCAAAGCAAGTGTACCAACTTGACAACATGGTAGTAAAAGGAGTGGGTCGAGTAAGTAACAGAAAGTAACTAAGAAAGCTTTAGCAGTGAAGGCTAAGTAGCACACAATGAAAGGTGGACGGGAACTGTGAAACCAGAAAAGTGATGGTTTCCGACAGAGATGTGAGGTGAGCTGGGAGCAGGGAGTTGTGACATTAGAAGATGGAGCTGCAAAGGACTTGAAGGAAAACTGTAGCTGTGAGATTAAGGGCAAAGGATTTTGTTGAATAGTATTTTCTTTCAAAGGAAGATATTGAACAAATTTATGAGGGGGATAGGAAACAAGCCCTACTCCCATTTTTAACTTAATCAAATAGTTCTATTCCATGAAACATACTTAGAAATAAAAATAATTTTAGCCAGAAATGGAATTGAAACATTTTCCAGATATCAAGGAAGTGGAATCTCTAAAAAGGAGCTAGCATTGTACATAAGAAGACATAAATATTCAATCTAGGTGAAAAATCCTTTTTTTTTTCTCCTCAAAAATTACTAATGTGACTTTCTTGTCAAGTAGATCTTTTAAGGGAACTGTTTGGGTTTTTTTCCCCCTTTGCATTTTATTTTTCACTGAGTAAAAATGTAATTTTAGGGGAAGGTCACTGTAGTAAAAAATAACCTTTTCTCAGGATTTGTGTCCTGGAGAACAATTTTTGAAACGGTGTCCCATTGTCATATCTTACCATACTAAATGAGGAGAGGCAGGTGTTGGTGCATATAATATTCTTTGTGTTACAACTTAATTTGAAATGTTTACCACTTTGGAAAGGAGAAACTGAGGAAAACTGGCAGCATATTTTCTGATCACTCATCTGCTTTAGCTTCACATTGAAAATAGAGAATGGCACAGCTGGTAAATCAGCAGAAAAAAATCTTCAACTGATATTGTAGTGTAATTCTGTGTTTATCTGCAGTGATTTGTGTGTAGAATGTACAGACTCTCATAACATCATAAAAAGATGAGCCCTTTAAATAGTGGTGGATGGTTCTGAAAGGGGTCTTTTCCACACCACAAACCTGTGTCTGAACATGCAAATGTAAAATTCGAGTGAAACAGTTTCCACATGAAGTGGAAAGCTGAAGCTACCTAGTGAGGGTGTTATTTGCAGTTTCTACTGTCTGAGAACATTCTCTTTTCTTTACCTTTGTATTGATCCCCATTGCAACTCAGATGTAATCCTTCAGCTACACTGTCATGGGATATTTTATTGCCCTCTGGATTAGATGCTTGTGCTGTAATATTGGTATTTGTAGCTTTGAATATTATATATGTAATCTAATACATGAAGCTAGATTCCATGCTAGATGCCTCTGTTTTGAGCTTAGATCAATCACCTTTGGTTTCACTAGGAAATTAGAACAGGCAACAAGTAACATGAAAAGTTCTGCTTAGTTGTAAAAATCATTAAAATACTTTCTATTGGGTTTTAAAAAAATTGAATACTTTTATTTTTCTTAAATTCTTTGGTTTATGTTTTTGGGTACTTGAGAATGATGTAACACACTATTATGTAACTGAAAAACTCTACATAATAAAACTAAAAATAGGTCTAAAATAAACCATATATAAGGAACTCTTGTAATATTCCAGTCCTAACAGTGCTTTCTTAATCTTGTCAAGTTTATTTTCCACCTGTTAATGTGCAGGGCTGTGTATGCAAAGAATTTTTCTCATAATGTTGGGGTTTTTATACTTTTTTTGCATGTGTTTTGTTCATACATGTCTGAAAATACTTCAAAACTTCTATCTTTAGGATTTGCCTGCACGAGCAGGATTTTTCCCACCTCTGAGCTGCAGCTAAAATTGTTGAAGGCCTGATTATTGTATGGATGAAGACTGTGTGGTATTCAAAACTTCTTGTTTATTGTTATGACTGCTAAAGAGCAGTTGAACAATGTCTACTTTAAGGTAGTGCTTTTTTTCAGACTACCACTTAGGCAGAAAGACCTGCATCTGAGCAATTGTGAACAAACAAAAAGGAAACGACAATAGTAAAGAAAATTCAGCACAAGCAGTGATGAAAAAGTATGTGAACGCTGCTAGGGATGCACAGAGATTGGTCAGAAAAAAACCCAGAGAAACTCAAAACCAAACCAAAAATAACAGTAGAGGAAGATTATTGGGTTAACTTCGATAAACAATCTGGCCACCACAAACCCTTTTTAAGAGGCCTACGTTGTGACTTCCATTAGTATTTTCTAGCCTGGTTATAGTCACTGTGGAAAGCAATACTGAAACCAATCACTAAAGATCTAGGAAGGGCAAACAGAATAAAAACTGTAATAGCAGTTCTAATCTTTTAGAAAGGCTTTACAGCTGCTGATACGATGGACTGTTGAATGTAAGCTCAAATAAACCTCGTGTCTGCCTCCTCCCAGAATAGCAGTGAACAAAACTGGCCTAGAAGAAATTCTGTGAATATAGCCATCTATTTGCTAGATCATACTGACTTAGGACAGTCTAGCTCTATGAGCTGGGGATCAATGATAATAGGCTAGAAGGGCCAGTTTAAAATGTATACATAGACAGACACTATAGAGTTGAATATTTAGTCCAAAGGAGAAAGTTCCTTGTGATCCACAGCACCTGCACAGGAAAGGGGAACCACATGAAATAAATGTAAAAATAAGTAGGGAGATAAATATCTCAAGGTCATTTAATTCTTTATGAGGTTGTGATTTGTTGTGTTTTGTCATCTTCTTTTGCCTTTGTGTGCATTGACCAGAACAGTAATTTTTTCCAAGATGTGATACCTGCCACAAAACCATATGATTCCGATATTTCTCTCTTTATTCACATTTTGGAATTCAGAGTCCAAGTACAAGAAGTTTCTCTTGTACTAGGAGTGATTTGCCATTCCACTCTTTTCCTTAAATGGAAGGATTTAAGTTTGCATGGGCTTCTCTTTTGTTTTCACAATTATAATACCTTTCAAATCATTGTGCTTACCTGTTAATAAAACAGACAACAGACATGGCATTTATTGCTTTGTCCAATTCATATTTGTCAATTTTATGACTTACCCTTTGATGAAGAAATATATTTTAAAACATTATAATTTGGAACACAAACAGGTGGGCTTTTTTCCTTTTTGTGTTGAAACATAACTATTTATTTAAGCAACCAGATTTTGCTGTAAGTTTACTACTTTCCAGCTCCTGCCTGTCCTTTCTAATGGGTATTTTTGACTTCTCTTTTTTTAGGGTAGCTGCTTCTTAATGTCTAATTGTAGTATGTCCCTTATTTTGAAATCTTTTCCTCAGGGGTGACTTTGCAGGCTGAAGTAGCTTGCTCATGAAAGTTGCATGACTTCTTTAAAAAGAAAAGAAGGAAAAACAAGCATCGCTTTTCAAAATGCATGTGAGCAAGCAGAGTTATTTCTGTTAACATATAATCTATGATACACTTATGGAAAGCCAGTCTTGTTCAGCAACTCAACAGGTCATTTACTTCTCGTGCAAATATAATGAGAAGATTAAATCTGTTTCAAAAGTTTGTATTAAAAAACCTTAGGAGAAGAATAAATTCTACGTATTTAGTCTCTGGAAAGAAAAAAAAAGCCAATTTCAAACAATGGGCTTAAGATGTTCTTTGTATAATTGTAGAAAACTTCAAGTACTGGAATTCAGAAATATAGTGGTTGTTGCTACGTATACCAAAGAAAGAGGTATTTGGATTCCACTCTTCACACAGACTATAGGATGTTTTTCAAGTCATGAAGTAGTCAAGGAGCACAGGACGTTTTTCAAACTTCGTATTCTCATGTATAACAATATTTTTTGCTTGGAAGGGGTCAAATTAGGAGTGCAAGGAGATGTTTTACTCCAGGATATCTTGATTTCTTATCCGGTGTGTGCAGAACTGTGTTTGTGTGCTTGGCAGGTTTTGGTGGGTATTTTTTTGCGGGGTGGTGGGAAGGGGGCAGGAAAGAAAGGGGGAAGAGAAAAGGAAGAAGTAAAGTAGTACATATCCAGCATGTCCGTATCTTTCTTGTAACA
>VWZK01002241.1:0-65039 GCA_013396935.1 Baryphthengus martii
CCCTAACATTCTGTGATTCTGTGATCACTGAACAAAATTAGTTCTGTTCAAACTCAAATCAGGACAGACGACCATAATATTAGGAAAGATACGGATACGGATACATCCTCTTAGAGCATGATTTAAGATTACAGTGAGAGGTTATATTCTCGCAAATAAGGCTTATACACAACACCGAAACTATTTTGGTCACTGTAATTGACTTATTATACCAACATTGGTTCAAAGATTTGTAGGCCTTTACTTCTCAAAAAAAGAACTTTTCTACCAATAGAGGCTGAAATAGTAAGAAGAGGCACTCAGTGCTGCACTGTCATACCTGCACGGTGCCTAGGATGTTTCTCCCAGAAGAACTGAAGCAGTAAGGCAGGAAAAACAATGGCAGGATCTGCCTCTCCTAGGCAATCGTGCTGTCCATATGCAGTCCAAGAACTCTTCATAAAATTGTGATTCTTCCTTGTGCACAAGCAGAACAACAGTTGCTTTATGCTTCCTGGAGACAATCAGTACAGTGAATGCCTGATGCACAGAGATAAATTTACATGTACAGCATCCAACTTGTTCCTTTGTTCAAAGTGCATAATAACATATGAGCTCAGAGTTTCTTGCTAAACTCACGCGAAGCACTGGTTAAAGGGAAAATATCCTGAGTTACAATAAATATTCATAATCCTCAGTAAATCAAAGCAGGACACATCTCTAAGTATTTTTATGAGTATTTTGATTCCTTAACAACATTGTCATGAAGAGACTTTTTATGCCACTCCGCAGGAGTGAATTTTAGTCTTTACAATACAATCTATTTAAATTTGCTGAATACTAGCCCTTTTTTTTTAGACACAATAAAAATAATATCCTAACATTCTCCTTCCAGTTAGCCTAGCAAGTAAATTGAATACCTCCAAGATGTATTTGTCTACAGAAAATAGTTCATTCATCTGTAAGTACAAACAAATTATTTTGCCAACCTGATCTATGAAAAGAAGAGATAGAAAAAAGAAAAAAACAAACCAAAACAAACCCCCACAAGAAGTGGTACCAGATTTCAAATACCTTTGAATGTTGTGATGAACATAATGTAAAAACACATGCCATCCGCAAAATTCATATTTCCTATAGATTGATTGACAGGGAGAGTGGATAGCTGGTTCCAGACCATGTATGAATGGATGGCAGATTTTGTTCTCTACAATATATTTAACAATATCCACCCTGACATTTTATAGCATTATCATGCCAGCACATGACATTATAAGTAGAAGATTAAAAAATATTTAAAGCATTTAACTGACTTAATTCCAGCAACTGACCTTCACTGGCATTACTTAAATGGTGTTTTGCAAAGGAAAAAAAAAAAATTTTGCTTCAATTGTTCACAGCCTGTCACCCTTTCAAATTACTTCAGGACCAAATATGTTTTTTCAGAAAACTGGCAACTTTCCCACTGGCCTGCATAGAGCACTGCTGAACAAGCTCAGGCACTGAAGGAGCAAAAGGAGATGTCGATAATGCTGTGGAACACCATTAGCAAAAGGGTTTTTCTGCACTGCTGTCCTCTAGTTAATCTGAAACTTCAGCATAGTGTCAAATTCTTTCATCAGAAACCTAACTACATCCTCTTTTTCTTTCAGTAGTTGCTTTTGGTCTAATAACACTGCTTGACATTTCCAGGTGCTTGTTCTGAACTATGTAGCAACACTACAGCAGGGTGAAAATTCTGAACTACTTCTCCTTCAATATCCTACTGGCAGAAAACATACATACCCTGGCAAGTGCCATTTATAGTAGCATTTCAGATGTATGTAGAATAAATAAGAACGATTTTAACAGTTGGTGAGGAGAAAATATATGGTTAATTGGACTGAAAATAAAAAGTATCTTCTCTATTTTATCTGTTTTTCATTCAGAATATCAGACTTTTAAATAGATTCCTAAAAATGGAGGATGGTGGAATAGGTAGTTTGGAAACTAAACTAATGTGAAGAGTGTACATATAGAACAAAAGAATATAAAAAATAATTTTTCCCCTTATATCTTCCCTTTAAGTATGAAAAACTATGTTTATTCAATTTGTTCTAAAATTATGTTTACATTTATTTCCATATTTATGGTGTGGGTTTTTTTCTTTCCTCCTACTTATTGTAACTACTTTCGTTTTCTTACTTTCTGTTATGTGTTTTCCACAAAACAAAACTAAAATCAAACCAAAACAAAATAAAAAAACCAAACCAAAACAAACCAACAAAACAAAAAAAAAACACCAAAAAAAACAACAGAAAACCCATCATGAATAAATGTAAATCCTGTTTCTCATGGTATTCTTCTGCTTCTTTCACTTGTGGTAAAAAAAACCCCTTGAGTTCTTTATGCAGTTCATAAGTCAGAATTTTCTTCTGACAAATACTTAAAGCATGTTTTTAAGCTTTAATTCTAGTTTATACAAATTTACCATTTAAACATCCATTAAAATTTCTGTGCCTTAAATCTTTCAGGATAGTTGACATTTTTTTAAACCTACGTATTTGTGTCTACTAGAATCAACCAGGTTGACATAAAAAGCATCAGGTAGCATTTCTAATACCTGCACAGATCATTACATATACTATTAACCCCTAACAACAATGTTTTATGTGCATGATCTTCTTTTTCATTATCCTTGTCCATTACTATAAACTGTTCTGTCTTGCTAGAGAACTACACACTTTGGTAAAATTTTCTTATATCAAACTGTACATATTTCAATTTATGATACTATTTTAAAAGAGTATTTGGGCATGCAGAAAGATGTAACTTTTCCAAAGAAAAATAAGGGCAATCAAAGGTGGGCTGTCTTTCTGCTACTCTTTTGCTAGGGACAAAGCTGGTTTTCAGTGAAGGCACCACCAGCAACATGGATCGTCTAACATTTCCTTGTAACTTTAGAAGGGTTTCCTTGGGCTTTTTTCTCATTTTTTCTTTAAAATTTAAGCCAGAGTCTGCAAATTTACAAAGATAATTTAAATAAGAGTCCTCATTTAAATGAGCGCCCTGCTCTCTTGAATTCGTATCAGCAAAATGGAGGACCCTTTGTACTGGCAATTACTAGATGAACATACGGAGGTATGATTACTGATGTTTGTATGCTTCAGCTTTGTTAAACCCTGCATAGTAGCTCGATATTTATAGCCACACTGCCTGTTATCTTTGTCTATGTCGAGCTAAAGTTACTGCTAAACATAGTGATTTTTCAATCCCATGGCACTTTGAAGTGTGTGTTAGTACCAGGACATGCATTTTCTTTTCAAATCTGTGTGGGATCTCTCTACGTGCTGTGCTTAATTTCAAAATCCAGTGCTATTGTTAGGGAAAGAGAGCTGTTTCCTCTTTTATCTGATATGCTTTATTTCACATCAATGGCATCAAAAACCTTCCACACTTCTTGTGATAAATTGATCCTTTGTAGCCCTGCCTGACCTTCAGACACTACAAAGTGATATTTTTTTCAAGTTTAAAAATTGCACTATGGCAGATCAAAATAGCCAGGAATACATTTGATCCTGTCATAATTTCATTGAAACAATCTCATTCACAAAAGGAATGAGTGCTTTACACAGTATATTTCTCTGGCAGTTAGTATATCCTTGCTCACTTCAGTATCATGCAGAGCACAACTTGCTTTTATACATCTGACTAGAAAGAAAGGAGGAGGAAAATAATAACTCCAGGGCTTACCTGCTGCATAGGCAAAAACACCTCATTTGATATTTGCTAAGGTGGCAGACTTGGACGGTTTTAGCTTTGGTTTTTGCTGGATCTTCATGGACCTCATAGCTGAATACAGACTACACTATGTCATATCCTGGAATCTGTCTTGCTCTTCAATTTTTCTTATTCTTCAATTTGTATTTCCATATTTTAGTGTGATCATTTGCTGATAATACCTGCCCCTACAGGAAATAATTTTTTTATGTCCTTTTCTTAACATGTTCCTTCCTTAGACTTCTAGTTTCAAAGGCTGTTATTTGCTACTTCTGTTCATCAGTTTCTATTAATAGAGACAAAAACGAGTTTATTTGGTCATTCCCCAGCTGTCTTGGGTAAACACTGTATGTAGGCTCATTTCTGTATTTCGACTCCAAATTTGGAGATTTCTAAACTTAAATACCGGGGTTTGACTTTACCCATCATTAGGAGAAAGGTATTTTTATGATAAAACAAGTATTATCAGGCAGTGATTTTGTGCAACATTTTTTAAAATATATTGTTATCAGAAATTAGACAGTCTGTTAAGCAAAAGCAGTGCAAGGAATGGGCTGAACAGAAAAAAAGTGTTCTTGAATGTCCCAGCACAGGCAGAATAACTTCTACAGCTCCACTCATGGGACACAAGCTGTTTTTATAATACTAGAAACAAGTGATTTTAATAGTGTCCTCCAAATACCTCCTGTAAGGAGGGAGAACAGAGAAGATACAGCCTCCAAAGCACTCTAGGAAAATCTTACATTGTCTGCTTAAAAAGGATTAACCCTTCTTCTCTGACTCCAGAATGTTTCTGGATGTGGAAACTTATTAACATGGCTCTGAATAATATTAATAATAATAATAAAACAAGAACTATTATTATGGTTATTGCTTAACATTTATTTATTTATATTTATTAGTGCAATTTGAAAATACATCCTATGTAAGAACTGATTCTGTTATAAAGAGACTGTTAAAATAAAGCCCTGGATATACTTTAGACAGCTCTGCAGTGAGTTTTATGGGATACAGTCAGACGGATAGCATTAACTTCATTGGTCTGCTGAGCTAGAAGTATCAATATTGACCTAACTACAATTCTAATTAGAGAGGATTCCAGTGGGACTTTTCCTGGAGTTACAATACTGGAGTTATGCCTACTGTCACTGTAAAGTCAAGATGGCACCACAGATTACTAAATATGTCTGTTCACATATCAATGGATCCATGTAATATTTGCTCTTATATTTGCTTTGAGAGTATCACAGCAACACAGATGATGCAATTGGGTGGTTGGTCTAGATAAGCCGCACCTACTTTTATGACCCTATAACATAATGCCTCTGGCTATTTTATTTCTCGTAACATCATTTTGAACTTGTGGAAAACTATTTGTTTTTCACATTGCAGTACTTATATGGCAACAAAGTATGTCTTTACAAAAATACAGAGCCACTTTTTTATTTGCTGGTGTTAATTGGACCATGTGACTTTTGCTGTCATTTAGAAAGTGATACCACAGTGTGATGTGTGAAACAAAATTGCATTTTGCACACAAACGCTTTTTCTCAGTGAACTCAAAGAAAATCTTCAACGACAAATATTCTAGCTAGTAATGATATTCTACCATTTTTTAATTAGAATACGTGTTTTAAAAAGGAGATAAGAAAAACTAAATGGTAAAATGTGCCAAGTGCTGCAGCTAAACAAAAGTGCTGTTTTCCAGGTGAAGATCTTTGGCTTATTTCCCTAGACTGCAGGGACTTCATGATTGCCTTCTGCCATCAGCTAGAAAAAGGAGCTTATTATTCTCACAGTGGCACTCTAAGGTTTCCCAGGCTTTCCCAGATTGTTAAGGGACACAGCAGGCCTCAACTGGAATTTGGAAAAGACTGAGAAGGTAGGTAAGGCCATAGCTTAAACCAAAGACCAAGGATAAATCTGTCTAGTTTCATGAGATGTAGCAATTCTCATCACTAGCAGAAATTTTGTCAACAGTGGATAACCTGGGAATGAATTCTTAATACAGGAAAACTCCTCACATTTTGTGCAACTGCTTGAAGTAGACATCTTTAAGATCATGCTCAATATCCCCCCCTTTAAATTGCTAATACTTAATCAGAAGCTATTCCTTAATGTTATCTCTTTTTCCCAAATCAGACAAATTTACTGTGTCAATCAAAAGACTTTTCTAATCACAACTGTACAAATTTCTGGGAAATACTTATTATGCTCTATGAAAATGTAAATTAGAATTAAAATACCCATCAGAAGAATCATGTATGTGATATTTTTAACACCCTTTGCACAAAATACATGTAAATATAGCAATTAGTTGAATTTAGCTGTTTGTTTTTTTCTTTTAAGACTGAATTAATAACAAAATTTCCTCTGTCATGATTTAAGCCCAGCCAGCTGGTGACAAAGCAATCACAGCTGCTCACTCACTCCTATCAAACTCCCGTGGGACAGGGAGGAGAAAATACAACAAAAGACTTGAGGGTCAAGACAAAAGGAGGAATCACTCACCAATTACGATCACGAGCAGAAGATAGACTTGACACCACTAATTCACCAACTGAATCAGAGTAGAACAATGATAAATACACCTAGATCTTAAATATACCTTTCCTCCACTCCTTCCTTCTTCCCAGGCCCAGCTCTTCTACCTCCACCACCCCAGTGGCTCAGGGGGTAGGGAATAGGTGTTGCAGTCAATCCCCCTCACCCACTACTAAAATCACTCCAGGCACAAACTCAACACACCCTTTTTCAACATGATTCCTTTGTCAATCAATCTATTTTTAAATTAAGAGAGAGACCCTCTATAGCCTATTGTCTTTCCAACTTTTCCTCCAGTTCAATTAAAACTACTGTTTTAGAAGTTTTTATAGTGCTTGAAAATTGCATAGAATAGAACACACCTGATGTCTATTTCACAAGTGATTCATATGCAGCATGTGTTCAGGTTTATATCCTAGTGTATGATAGATGCATCTCACTTCCCTTTAACACATGCCACTTTGGCAGTGGTTGCAGTGGAAAACAGGGAAATATAGTTTATTTAAAATGCAGAGAAAAGGAGGTATCTTATGTCCAACTGATAGCAAAGTTGGACATGCAGAACGTGAAAATCTGTGTTCTTCCTTTCTCTTTTACACTTGCCTCCACAAACACACAAACAGATCTGCAGCTGTTATCCCTGCTCTTTCTTAGACTAGTTAATTCCAGACCAACTTTATGCTTTCTTGCAGTTTAACTTGCGTCTTGATAACTTTACTTTTCATAGGAGAATCACATCGATTAATTGCTTCCCAGAACCAGTATCCACAAAACACACTGCACACACAAGCCCCAATCTGAAGAAAATTAAATATGTATCAAATTACAGACTCAAATATAAAGGCACAAGGGAAGAGTATTCAGGTCTCACCTCTTAAATGCAAAATTTTGCAACCTGAGTGATGAGCCAATTAGCATGGTAAAAGTCCAGGGAAGTAGACACCAGAAGATGGTATTTTTCCCCACTATGTGAACTGTAGGTTGTTTTTTTTCACAATACAAAAGATTTTTTTTTTTTAAATAGCCAAGAAACTTACAGAAGGTATAAATGGCCATATACATCAGAAATAAATGTGTCGAATATGTTATTGGGCATACATATGACCAATACACTCTCTCTTCAACAAGACAGAGGGAGGAAGTAAATTGAAAAAGCTCGTGAGGGAGGTAAAGACAGGGAGATCACTAAACAGCCTCCCTGCTACCAACACCTTGACACCTACGTCAGATACAGTATGTGAGTGTGTAACATTGTGTGTGATAGAACAGCCAAACCTATCTGAGAGAACCTTTGCCCCAAACTGATAATATTAAGGAGGAACTCCAAAACAACCATGGATCAGATTAGACCATAGCCATGAAATTAGAAACAGATTGTTGAAACTGTCTGGAAAGCAGTGCAAAAGAAAAGGAAATTTGTAGAAGGTGTTTAGAGAGGCCTTGGAGCTGAACAAAAATCAGTGAGCCTCATTGCACACTGTTGGACATCACCTTGTGGCATTGCCTCGATCAGGACCAGCAGATCCTTGTGGGGTGCAGGAGTACCCTGTGCCCAGCCAGTGACCTAGAGCACAGGGACAGTGTGGGGACACTCCTCCTCATTATGAATGTAGGACTGTATGGAGCACCTGTTCATGGCCCCAAGCAGGGAATCACCTGGGGTACCTGCACCCACACAGAGGGGGAGGCCTGGTACATGAACTGCCAGAGCATACAAGGATGCATGTAAGTATTACATTAGTTAAAGAAGAGGTTTGGAAATCTGTAGGGCTATATTAACATTTTTCAAGTACCTGGGATTGTGGTTTATCTATCTGTTGTGTTGCCAGTATTGATCCTGAATGTATAGTTCACTGATTGCCAGTTAACTGTGTCATTAATAAATCAATAAACCATTTTGATCCTGATTTGATTTAAACCACATGAGTTGAATAGTTCTTCCCTGTGACACATATGACCTATTGCTACACTGATTCAGAGGCCCAAGGCCCACAAAGAAGGATACAGGACCACTGTTATATCCATAAACAAATAAAGGTTCTCAGCTCAAACAGTTCAGCAGTCACAAGGTTAAAAATAGTAGAATATGAAGAGTCCAAAGTTCTACCTATAACATCACTGCTAGGGAGAGCAATTTGAGAATATTATATTGTATGTTTTGCAAACAGCATGAATACATATGCTTAGTAGTTACTGTTCGTTAAATATCACACTTCCCACCCACTATTCACTGTCATTTTATAAAGAAGTTTAAAAGTTTGAGACTATTTTGGCATCTGTAAGGACAGAATGAGATTCAGTTACTAGTTTTGAATGTCAGTGCTTTGTTGCTGACTGATTTCAAACACTCATAGACAAACTTGTTTATCAAATGCAACAAGGATATGCAGCGTTAACCACCATGTAGAATAGATTGACTAAACTGAAGAGGGGGTACTGCAGCAAAATCTTTGGTTTACTCTAGGGACAAACCACTCCTTCAGAGATTTTTCAATACGTAGCAACTATACTGTTTCTTTGATCTCCTGGGGATTTACCTCTCCCTAAATTCTAACATTTTACAAGAAACTGCCTGTATCTGAATGCATTATCATCATCTGTGCAGCTTATTTAGATACCGATGAAAATAATTAACAGCACTACTCCTCTCTCATCCTTTCCCAGTTCATCTACCAAAAACGTTAAGAGACAGTTTAGGGTAAAGACAGGTAAGACATAACGACAGAATCATGCCTGAAAATCAAACAGGAATTCATGAACTATATAATTCTCATAACACATTTGCTGTCCCATCAAATAAGAATATCACATTGTGCTATCACCAGGACGTTCAGCAAAGGTTTTGCAAATGAGAGTTTTAAAAACATTTTCCAAAGAAATAGTGAACACTTCAGAAGTCAGAGCCACCCTGCAGGAAGACACAGACAGGCTAGAAAAGTGAGCTAACACGAACCTTATGAAGTTCAACAATGACAAGTGTAAGGTCTCACATCTGGGAAAACATAATCCAGGAGTGCAGCACAGGCTGGGATCCACCTGGCTGGGGAGCAGCTCTGTAGAAAGGAACCTGGAGGTCCTGGTGGACAACAAGATCAATATGAGTGAGGTGTGCTGCTGCAGCAGAGAAAGCCAACAGGATGCTGAGTTACATCAACGAGGGCATCACCAGCAGCGATAAAGAAGTCATTAGTCCCTACTATACAAAAAAGAAGTGGACAGGCTGGAGAGGGTCCAGAGAAGGGCCACAAAGATGATCAAAGGACTGGGAAGCTGCCATATAATGAAAGGATGAGAGAACTGGATTTGTTCAACCTTGAGAAAAGAAGGCTTGGAGAAGACCTTATCACCATATGCCAGTATTTAAAGGGTAGCTACAAAGCAGTTGGAGACTCACTTTTTGTGAGGAGTACATGGAAAAGATGAGGGGTAATGGGTACAGTCTCCTGCAGAGATTCCAACTGGACACGAGGAAAATTTTTCATGAAAAAAATCAGCTATAAGAATGACTCATAGATTCATAGAATGGTTTAGGTTGGAAGCGACCTTAAAGAGCATTTAGTTCCACCACCCCTGCCATGAGCAGGGACACCCCCCACTAGACCAGGTTACTCAAGGCCCCATCTAACTTGACATTGAAATCTTCCAGGGAGGGGGCATCCATAACCTGCCCGGGCAACCTGTTCCAGTATCTCACCACTCTTACTATGAAGAATTTCTTCCTGACATGTACTCTAAACACATCCTCTTCCAGCTTGAAACGGTTACCCCTTGTCCTATCACTACAAGCCCTTGCAAACAGCTTCTCCCCAGCTTTCCTGTAGACCCCTTTCAGATACTGGAAGGCGGCTATAAGGTCTCTCCAGAGCCTCCTCTTCTCCAGGCTGAACAGCCCCAACTCCCTCAGCCTGTCCTTATAGGAGAGGTGCTCCAGGCCTCAAATCATTCTCATGGCCCTCCTCTGGACCCATTCCAACAGTTCAACGATCTCCCCAGGGAAGTGGTAGATTCACAACATTGGACATTTCTAAGATTCAGCTGGATGGGGTGCTGGGCAATCTTGTCTAGACCATGCTTTTGTCAAGAGAGGTTGGACTGGATGACCCTGGAAGTCGCTTCCAACCTTACTATTCTATAATTCTGTGAAGTCTTTTCTCCTCCTACCTTCTCAAATCCAGAAACGCACATCAATATCAGAAATTAAAAGAATTGTGCAATTTGCCTGAAGCCAGCAGGAAGTGTGGGTTAATCAAAATTGATTACCATTTTGACTTTCACTGATTATATTTCCGGCTCAATAGAAATAGTAGTATCAAATTACAAATAATTTAATCTGTTTTGGAATTTAATCAATGAATCAATTACTTAAATCAAAAGTATCAATTTCTTCTTTGAAATTTTAAAAGTATTTGTAAGAATTACACAAAAATGAAGTGGAGGGTTGGCCCTGGCTAGATGCCAGTTACCCACCAGAGCCACTCTATCAGTTTTCTCCTCAGCTGGGCTGGGGAAATAAAATATAATCAAAGGCTCATGGGTCAAGATAAGGACAGGGACAGATAACTCAGGAACTACCATCATGGGCAAAATGGACTCAACTTGGGGAAAAATTGATTTATTACCAGTCAAATCAGAGTAGGATAATGAGAAATAGAACGAAATCTTAAAAACACCTTCTCCACACCCCTCACTTCTTCCTGGGCTTAACTTTACTCCTGATTTCTCTGCCTCCTCCCTTCAGGCCATGGGGTATAGGGGACGGGGCTTATGGTCAGATCATCACACATTTTCTCTGCTGCTCCTTCCTCCTCAGAGGAGGACTCTTCACACTGTTTGTCTGCTCCAGCATGAGGTCCCTCCCACAGGAGACAGTCCTCCACAAACTTCTGCAACACGAGTGCTTTCTACAGGCTATATTTTTTCAATAACTGCTCCTGCATGGGTCCTTTTCACCAGGTGTGTTCCTTCAGAACAGACTACTCTAGTGTGGAACCCCCCATAGAGTCACAAGTCCTGCCAGAAAACATGCTCCAGTGTGAGATACTCTCTCCATGAGTCCTGCCAGAAGCCTGCTCCAGCGCAGGCTCTCCACAGGGTCACAGCCTCCTTCAAGCATCCGGTTGCTCTGGTGTGGGATTCTCTATGGGCTGCAGGTGGATATCTGCTCCACTGTTAACCTCCATGGGCAGCAGGTGGACAGACTGCGTCACCATGATCTTCACCATAGGCTGCAGCGGAATCTCTGCTCCTGCACTTGAAGAACCTCCTTCCTCTCCTTCTTTACTGACTTTGGTGTCTCCAGGCTTGTTTCTCTCACAGATTCTCACTCCTCTCTCCTGCTACAATTGCTCTTGTAACTTTTTCTCCTACTTAAATATGTTATTGTAGCAGCATTGCAACCTTTGCTGATTGGCTTGGCCTTGACCAGTCCGTCTTGTAGCCAGCTGGCATTGGCTCTATTGGATGGACATAGGCAAAGCTTCTGGCAGCTGCTTACAGAAGCCAACCCTGTATTCTCTCCACTACAAAAACCTTGCCACACAAAATCAACATAAAGGAGGGAAAAAGAAGGAAATTCATATATGCTAGACATCACCATAGGTATTCAAAATATTTTAAGTTATCTGTAATTCTACTATAAAGCCCTTAATGACAAGCAAGTAGAAAGTGTTTGAAAAAAGCCTTTGCTATACAAAAGTCAATAAAACCCACTCCTTCCTGAAATGAGCAATGTAGCAAGTAGAAGAAATATACATCAGGAAAGAATTATCAAAACCCTAAATATTAGTATAATTATGATGTAACAGAATTTAATCGCAAAAGAAATACTAATATTACATATTGCTACTACATAGTGCATAATACTCCTTGCCACTCTATGAAGCGTGTGTTTGGAAACTGGTGTCCTAGAATTACTCTGGAGTAGAAAGTATAAAATATACACATTGAGTGAGAAATTGTCTTGGTCAGAAGAAAAAGATGACATTAATCTTCTTGAATCCTACAGCTCTCTGTTCTGTTTGCAGCTAAGCCAGCCACTGAAGTGAGCTCTTCTAGGGCTTTTGATTTATTATTCATAGTGCTGACTATTGTTGTCTCACTCACAACACAGAACAGATCATGTCTCACTTTGTAACTTCTTGGAATGAAAAACGTAGGGAAAGTGAAAAAGAGAAAATATTTCCATGGAATTTTAAAAGAACAAGCTGTACTTAGTTTCCTCTTAAGCACAAGCTATGGAAGGATTTTCAGCTGAATTTTACAGTCCTGAGCTGTTCTGTAATTGCACATTCAGGAACAGAATATTGCACCTTTGGAAGATGTCATTTTCAAAACACTTTGTCTTAATAAATGTGGGCAGTTCATTTACTGTCCTTTTATGACAATGGCGTTTGACCACTTGGAAAGCATAAATCCCAACACAGAGTGTCCTCAGCCCACCTCCTGAATCACCGACCTGCCTCGTCTTTTCTTAACCCAGACACAACAAAATGCAAAGCTTTGGAAGTTCACTTGTTTGAATTTAAGAATTGCAATGAATTCTAACAGAACAAATAAAACAGATTATCTCTGATGTCTGTACATTTCAGTCACCTTAAAAAAAAGACCTTCAAAACCTGTAATGCATCTTTCGTATTTGTGAGAGAAACATAATACTCGCACTTCATGGGTAAAATTTTCTGTATATGTAGTGGTTCATTGAGCCATACTTAAGCATTTTGGAGTGACAGAAGTAATCAAACTATTTTTTTCCCAAGCATATAAGAAAACAGAGCTGAAACATGGTGAGCACATAATTTTAATAGTGAATTCAATACTATGCTGTGGTTGTGTTATGAATGCTATGACTTTAGTTAGGAAAGTGTTAACAGCAACTTGCATATTTCATGGTTACCTTCATCAGTTTTTATGCTAAAGAAAAAAAGAAAAGGTTAAATTCCACATTAGATTTTTACAGTTTGTTTCCTGTTCTAGACATTTAACATAAATACAGGTCTTTAAATCTGTGTTTATTGGTGTGGTGGGTTGACCCTGGCTGAGCGCCAGGTACCCACCAAGTTGCTCTATCACTTATTTCCCTATCACTTACCTACTTCCCTCAGCACGACAAGGGGGGAGAGAATAAGATGGGAAGAGCCTGTGGGATACGATAAAGGCAGTTTAATGGGAAAAGGAAAAAACAAGCCACACGCACACAAAGCGAAGAAAACCAAGATCTTATTCTCTACTTCCCATCAGCAGGCGATGTCTGGCTTTTCCCAGAAACCAGGGCTCTGGTATGCGTAGAGGTTGCTCGGAGGACAACCCCCTCCTCCTTTCTCTCCCTTTTATGCTTGAGCTGATGTCACATTGTTGAAATCAGAAAGCACAGAAACTTTTGAAAACTGAAAACACAAACCACCGAAACTCATCACTGTTGATAAGCATCTAGTGTCTGAAGCAGACACTGAGGCAGGGTTGAGGTCCCGTGGCCCATGTTGTGCAGACACTGAATGTGGAGTGGGACCAGGTGGCCAGATCCCCAGTTCTCTGGCTTATCTCAGTAGTTGACTGTTCCCAGCAGAAGGGAATGTGACAATGGCCTGCTCCTGACAGAAGCGATCAAGGCTGGAAAGCTCAGCAGGAGGTGTTCTGTGCATCTGATAAACACACTTAACAGTTTGCCTACAGTCACATCCTGGCACTTTAAAACTTTGCATATTAATAGGAAACTGAAGTATAAATGTGGGACGAGAATCCGACACCAAATCCTAGGGACAGACTGATGGGTTTGTCCTCCTTGCCCTCCCAAAAGGGATGCCTTTTGGTAAGACTTCTGTCTCACCTATGCTGAGTGTCTGTCTGTTTGTTGGTTTGTTTTACCCTGGGAAATTACTTGTATTTTGAGCTATTTAATGATTTCTGCAGCTCAGTATATATATCACCGGCAATCTTAAAGAATCTGTGTATGTTGCAAGTGTAAATAAACTGTGTTACTCATGAATCCAATTGCTTCTAGTCAATGCAACCAGACCTACAGTATAGACTGTTTGTGCATCTGGTATCGGACCTATAATCACGGGAAAACTGTGCTATTTGTGCATCCAACTGCTCCCTCAGGGAACCGGACCTACAGTGTACAGGCTGTTCGTGAATCTGGTGTTGGACCTATAGACACAGTGAATATGCTATTCGTGAATCTTGGCTACTAACCGGACCTAAGTGTGGTCTGGAGTCAGGCCTATAGCGACACATCTTAATTGGTGTACCTCTTAAGAGATCAGTCCAGCCACCCCTAGCCCCTCTAATCTCTGAGGACCGGCTAGAATGCAAGGGGGCTTTTCTCTTACTAAATTCACCCCCCCACACACACACACACACACTTCATGCAACACACACAGTGTGGAATATCTCTTTGGTCAATTTGGGTCAGCTGTCCTGACTGTGTCCCCTCCCAATACAAAGCATAGCACTGTAAGAGCTGCTATGGGGAACATTAATTTCATCTCACCCAAACCAAATACAATCAGTGTGAAAAGTGTTTTTAAAAAATGGAAAGGAGACATGGTGAAAAATAAAAATGTCTTTTTCTGGTGTGTTTCTATACATTAATATTTCCACTTTTTGCAAAAGCCTAGATATATTTATCTTTCATGAGCTACTACAGAAAAGATACACATAAGCAAACCAAAGCACTTTTTTCTGAAGATAAATCAGTTGTATGAAGCTGCAAATCATTATAAATATTAAAGATAATTTCTTGGTCACAGACTGATGAAGAAAAGTGCCCTGGAGTGCCATTCCCAGCTGAAAACTTGACTATTTGGAAAACAGGGTGATGTTGAGCCTTATTGTCTTGTTAATGTCTTGTCTGACATTTTTCCAGCAGTGCACAGAAGAGTCTAATTTAACAGGACAGGTATAATTTAAAAAGAAACACACTTTTAATTTGGATTGCCATTATTGATCCAAATATCAGGTCTCCAGTCTGAATACATTTGGCTTTGTAAGGAAAGTTATGTTATCTTACATGCGTATTGGATAATTCAGTAATGAATAGAGTTTGCTGGAGCTGAAATAATACCGGCAGAGTTTTTACATACTGCTTTCAGCAATTGAGTGTAATGGTATTATTCTTATCATATCCACATAAAATATACAGGTAGATTAGGTGAGCAGGATTAATCTGTCCAAGTGAAGATGCCTATAATACAAATGTCTGAATTCGAGCATCTCTTTATAGTGAATGGAGTGAAAATAAATAGAGTAGAGGATAAATTTCATCTAATCCTCACCCTAAAGTCTATTACAGGTCAGATGCATCAAAATCATGAAAGACTAGGGACCAAGACTACTAGGTTAGAGGTGGACACCCACACTGATGTCTACTTCACACAAAAAGGACCAAGACTGACATAGTCCAGCCATGTCTCAATTTTGCTGAAACTGATGCTCAGCCTAAGCAGTTCAATGGAGAAAAGAAATTACTCAAAACAGCTCCAGATGAATTCTGGGAGCTATTGATTCCCATACTATGGGGTTTTGTAAGAGAATTATGAATTAATTTAGATCTAAAGGGAAGCTGAACTGAAGAAAAGGGACAAAGTGATGAAAAAGTATTCCTCAGCTCAAGAAAATAGCTTTTCAAAATAAAATACACTATATGCCCTGTTAATACTCTTTTCACTGCTGCTTTCTTCCACTAATACACAGTAATGTCCTCTAAGTTACACGTTTAATAAACTGGAGCTTTATACTGATCCCCAAATCAGAAAACTGGAAAAATGTGGGAAAATGTCTGTAGGCATTCTTTTACCAAAGAAAATAAAGGAAAGTCATATTTCCAGTTAGTCTATAATGGTAAGCCTGACAGGACATAGGCACCACTTTTCTCATTCAAAACTAATGATCAAATCTTTTTATGTCCGGCTAGATATGGAGAATCAGGACCAACAGAAAGAGCTTGTGTGTTCAGTAGGCTCATTGAGGCTTGCTGGGATTCGTAGCATCAGATTCTAGGCTAAGTGTGTGAAACAGCTAGATGGAAATGATACAGATAAATGCTGAACTCATTCACTGAAAGGAGCATCTCCATCTCAACCACTGAGCAGGGAGATGAATGTCTCTAATCTCAACAGTAGCTATTCAGTCTGCAGTTAGGACATTCCTGAAACATCATTGAGAACCAAGTGCAAATAAATAGACATTGGCTCCTAGAAGGGTATGTTATGTCAGTAAATCGACACAGGAAACCATTGCTCATCTCATATGAGAAAGATATGCATTAGCAGTATAGAGAAGACCTGATGGAAATTTCCTCAGGCAGAAACCCACCAGTTTAAAAGTTAGCGACAGAAATACTCAGCAATATGCTAAACAACATGCTTTTAGGTTCAAGTGATTTCTGTTATATGTCAGAAGTGTGGGGGTGAACGTGCCTGCTCTTTCAAGCAAAGAGTTTTACTAAGAAAGCCATGATGGAATTTTGTGCTGCCAAACCCTCTGGAGGAATGGGGAAAAAAGCATCTGGACAACACTAATAACATGAATCGCAATTTTTCCATTCACGCCTTGGGTTTCCTACGTGTATTTTAGTGAATAGTCACTGGTAAGGTGGTACATACAGTCCTTGGGTTGAAAGCATAATGTGATATCACCAGGAACAGAACCATATTTGAGATTCAGCTTTTCTGACAAACTGATTAGTCTGATTTTTGCAAATATTTAAACATGAGAGATACTGACCTGAGAATACAGAATTGAGTGGCCATTTCTTGTTATCTTTACTCTACCTCCCAGCTTATCACATGAAGGAAGTGAGGCTGTACTTGAGTATATTTTGAAAACATCTATCTTTTCATAGCTTTCTCCTTTTTATCGGGAGGAGACCACACTTCTACTATATAGCAGCCACATATAGCTTTTCTTTTATGCTTATGAGAAAGAGTGTAAAATGTGCACAGCCTACCATGGGAAACACAAAATGTTCATTCCCTTTCTTCATCGCAGAGATTGGACAAAGATGAAAATCCATTCTAATTTAGAATCTACTTTTGCCTTCCTCAACATTTTACACTTCGTGTGCTGTAACTCTTGCTTTAAAGCCTGTCAAGCTTATTTACAGAAGCATCATCCCTGGAGTAAGATAACCAAAGCTAGGCAGTTCAGAAGTAAGGGAAGAGAAAAATCTCAACTGTAGGATGATGGGGTTCTGCAGGATGAACTTGAATTCCTTAATCACTCAGTATTGTTTTTCAGGGGAAAATTTTCTCATCTATTCCTTTCCCCCGCTCTTCTTACCCACAGAAAAAGGGTTTATCCACCTTGCCTTCCTATGCCTACCCTTTCCATCCTCCCAGACTCAGCCATCTGAATATAGTTCTATAAAACACAAGTAAAAAATTCAAAGTGGGGGAGGAGTGCAAAGAAACATATACAGGAAAATGGATATGTTCTGTTTCCCCAAGCATTCCATAGTTCATTTTCCCACAAATGCCTACATTTTGTTCTTTTTGTCCCCAGGTGCTGTCATGGTCTTGTTGCAAGCTTTGTAAGTGAGAGGCAAAGAGCAGGCCAGCTGGCTGCAGGCAGAGCCTCACCTCCGTCTGCCTCCTGCAGGCTCAGCCCTCCCTCGGAGAGCTGGAATGCTTAATCACAACTATATCATGCCAGTCTTTCTCTTTGCAAGTGTAGTAACTGTAGGGAAAGCACTGTTGAATAAAAGAGACAATTACAATTTCAAAAAAGAGCTGTTTGAAGCATTCTATTTAATTCAATAAAACATAATGGGAAATGGTATTTTTAAAAAAATGTAGTAAGACTATATAAAAAATAATCAATAAAAATCTATTTCCCTAGTTCCGTTGCATCATTAGTAAAGCTATACTGTTTGGATTCATATCTATGAGACTGTATTAGTTTGATTCTAATTCAAACTTATAGTATTCTTCCTTAAGGAAAGCAAAAAGATTGACAAGAGAAAAAAACAAAACCAAACACAAACCCAACCCACCAAAACAAACAAACAAAAAAACTCGTGCTGTTATAAGGTTCAAAATTGACATTTTACAAAAATACAAAATCTTAGAACATAATATTCAGTTTCACTTTTTTTTAAAAAAAAAAATAAAAAATTAGGTCACTCTTGAGGCAATAAACTCCAATAATGAGAGACATTATGTTTTAAAAGGTATATTTTTCAATGATTAAATTAACCGTTTTCCTATTTTGTCAGGTAAGGCAAAAAGGTATGCCCGACGTAAGATCTGAAGCTGAAATATTCTTGTTAATATGAAGAAAGCTAATGCACAATAATAAATGCGTATAATAACATTCAAATCCTTATCCTACAAATATAAAAATTTTTTTAAAAGGAAAATATTTCACTGTGCCAAACATAAGATTCAACATATGATATAAAATGAGCCTTCAAATACAGAAATCTGTCCAGTTCTGAAAACAGGTTTGTTTATATTTCCAGACTAGTACAGAGGAGCACCAGGTCTCCTGGCCAATGAAGCACGTGTGCCATGCCGAGAACTTTGCATGGATGCATAAAGTCCCCTAGCTCTATCTAGTGGATGCAAAGGAGCATACTACTTTCCATGTAAGAGCTGCTTAGTGCTTTTACTTGAATATTTGAATGTAATATAAAGACCTTCTCTTTTTACTTTGAATGTAGTTACACTGTCTATTAATAGATCCAAGGAATAACACAATTGGCTGTATTATTTTAGAATGCGTTTGTTTTCCTCTTCTTGCACTGTGCAAGAGGTAGGGCTTAACAATGTTTTATTAAGCAACTGGCATTATTAGACAAAACTAGGACATCTTTTTAGTCACACAAGTTCTTCTCTGGAGCTATACCAGGCTTGTTTATGTCTTGGAACAAACTAAATCTTCATCCCAAAAGTATTATTTTCTTCTTTTTTCCTCTCTCTTCTTATATTACTAGAATATGGTATGAATCTTTTGTTTAGAGATACCGCTTTTCTCCCTCATAGATGGCCTCACGTAAATATCATGACAATGCCAATAATACAAATACAATAAATATTTTTTTTTGCTTTTCTTAATTTAATATGGCAACTTTTAAAATCATTTTTATATATTCTACATACAGAGAGAAAATAAAAGACAATAGGAAACAAAAATGTTTAGATACATCTGTTAGATGCTAATGGAATAAAGGATATGGAAGCTAGATTATTGTTGGAGTTGTTGTACCGTTTCCTTGTTACTGTCATGCATTGCAGAAGTTTATGCATATTTAGGGTCTACCAAATGAACTAGTGAGATGTTTACCCCATGAGCTATTTTTGAAGACCTGCAGGAAATTTAAACTTGTGCAGAGTGTAGCTGCGAACCTGTTTACTGGAGTGAGAAATAAGTCTTTCTCTTCCAAGGACTTGGGTTTAAATCTGCACAATGTTTGGCTTTCTGTTTTGATCTGTAAATCCCTCTATAGTTGAAACTTTGTGCACTGCCACAGCATTGATCTACTGAAACATTTTAACTAACTTCCTTTAGCTTTTCCACAGAAAGGATTTCAATCTAGAAAAAGTTTGCTTGAGAAGCCCTCAACTGCTTGATGTATTGTGATTTCAGCAAAGGACTGGTGCTGTAAAACTCTTGGAAGTGTAACGGCAATGAGATTCACTCAAATCTAAATAAACCAGGACAATCTTGGGAGAGAAAGAGAGAAGTGAAGGGAAGTGAAAGATCATAGGCTTATCTGGCATTAGAAAAAGATTTATTGTACATCTGTAAGAAGAGAGATTTCTAAGTTAGATACATCTTTTGGTAGTTGAAGAGAATGTTAGAGGAAGTCTGGTGAGAGTACAGTGCTGTACTGAGAGGGAATGCTCAGGAAAAAATTATTACAATGAAGATTCTATTACAGTGGGGTTGGTAATATCTCTGCTTTGTCTGGTCCATCAGAATCATATAATTTCTAACACGTGGTAAACTTGTTAATAAATAATACTAATATTGATCTGTCTCATTAATATTAGAATCATAGAACATTTTCAGCTGGAAGAGACCTTCAAGATCATCAAGTCCAACCTTTTCCTAGCCCTATCGACACCTCTAAACCATGTCCCTCAACGCAACATCTACCCGTCTCTTAAACATCTCCAGGGATGGTAATTCAACCACCTCCCTGAGCAGGCTGTTCCAATGCCTGACAACCCTTTCAGTAAAGAAATTTTTCCTAATATCCAACCTGAACCTCCCCTGGTGCAATTTAAGGCCATTTCCCCTTGTCCTATCACTCACCATTAGGGAGAACAGACCAATGTCCCCTCACTAAAAGCTCCTTTCAGGTAGTTGTAAAGAGCAATAAGGTCTCCCCTCAATCTGCTCTTCTCCAGGATAAACAGCCCCAGATCCCTCAGCCATTCCTCGTATGACATGCATTCAGATCTTGTTGATTTATCTTCTTTCCTAAGCAAAAATATATATACACATTCACACACTTGAGATTATATGACTAATTAATATTAAAAGCCAGAATGAAAATGAGATTTTTATCACAGTTTTACAATTTAATGATTTCACAGCCAAAACTCTGCTACATGGGGAAGGATTGTAAAACTGGAAACATTAGAAATCTATTTTGATGAAAAATTTCAAAATTCCTAAGACTTTTCCTCCCTTGGTGAAGTTTTACAGATAAATTGAAAACTGTAAATGTAAGTAGATAACAGTAATTTATTGTGCATAGACTGTCACTTAATTGAATTGTAACTAGCATAGTTGCACCCTGAGGACCCTTTGAAAATGAGGAATGAACCTCTCAGATTATTTCTTCTTGATTAGAGAAAAAAAAACAACTGCAAAAGTGTCTACAAATCCTGAATCCTTTTGGTGACAGCATGAAATAGCTGTGAGTAATGCATAGGTACCGATTAGACATTTATTTTATTTGCTGAAACACTGCTACTTAACAGGTTTGCAATGCATTGGTCTCGGCTTGAATGCAGGCTCAAAATACAATGTGTCCGTATAGACAAATTTTACCTTCACTGTTATGAAAACCCACACTAGGAAACCCTCAGAGATGTGAAATGCTTCTGCTCTTTGGCCAATACATTTTTGACATTTATTTCTCAGACTTTTATATCAACATTTGTTATACTGGTGAAGGCATACCATTTCACCCTCACCTTTTTTAAATTATATAAATAGCTACATAGATTGTAAGCCATATTCTTCTGTCTCTAAGTGCCATCTCTACTGCACCTTCCCTATTAGGATTTAGTTATTACTAGAGACCATGGGCTTCATTCCCAAATAGTTTATGACTGCAGCTTCTCTTCTTGCTCTCCTCCAGACATGGAACCACAAATACAGTAAAAAACAACTGCATTTCTTGTAACAGATAACTGTGTATCTCCTACTATCGCTCTTCTTCCAATTGTAATTCCTGGTTTGCAGACTATTGCTGTAGGCAGTCTCACAATACAAGTAATGAGTCATGCAGAGCAGTATGAAGTGCCTAGGCAAGCAGGTGAAATAAGTTACACGCTCAGGAGTGCTGCAGTCGGTGAGGCAATATGTAGACTTCAGACAATAGCCATATATCTAAGGTACAGTAGAAGACATAAGTCCTTTCTCTCTCACCTAGTCAGACTGCAGCTGGGGAAGATACAATTCACTGTGGAAGCCCCAGCCATCCCAAGAGGGCAGTAACAACAGGCTAAGAACAGCCTGACAAAAGGAGACCAGACAAGGTGTCCCTCTCTAAAATATGCAGAAAGAGGAGAGCCAGTGCATGGTAGGGAATGAACCTGTGTTACATGCAGAGTAAATTTAGTAAGAGATGAATCCCTTTGTGTTCTAGCCAGGCCTCAGAAATTAGAGGGGCTAGAGGCGGCTGAACTGATCTCTTTAATAGGTACACCAATTAGGATGTGTTGCAATAGGTCCGATATCAGACACACACTAACAGCCTGTTTGCTGTAGGTCTGGTTCCCTTCCAAGGGAGCAGTTGGATGCACGAATAGCACAGTTTTCACGTGATTGTAAGTCCGGCACCAGACACACGAACAGCCTATTATACTGTAGGTCTGATTGCATTCACAAGAAGCAGTCAGATTCACAAATAACACGGTTTATTTACACTTGCAACACATACAGATTCTTTAAGATTGCCGGACATAAATATAGCAAGCAGTAGAAATCTCTATGTAGCTTAAAAATACAATTGTAATTCAAAATGTAATCTCCCAGGGAAAAACAAACGAACATACACTCAGTGTAGCTGAGGTGCAAATCTTACCAAAAGACATCCCTTCTGGGACGAGTGAGGACAAACCCTTCAGTTTGTCCTTAGGATTTGGTGTCAAATTCTTGTTCCACAAAATATGTCTGAAATAGGGCTAATATTTATACTTCACTTTTCTATTAGTGTGTAAAATGTGTGGATGTGACTGTAGGCAAAACGTTAAGTGGGCTTATCAGTTGCACAAACATTCTTTGGTGGACATTTCAGCCTTAATATCTTCCACTGGGAACAGATAATTGTCTTACTGTCTTCTGCCAGACACAGTTAACTGCTGTGATAAGCAGGAGAGTGGGAAGGCCAGCACCACACCTGGTATCACTCCACATTCGGTGCCATCACAACACTGAGCACTGGATCTCTACTCAGCCTCAGTATCTGCTCTAGACACTAGATTCTTAGCAACAGTGACGATTTTTGGTTGGTTGTGCTTTCTGCTTCCAACAACCCTTTGCACTGAACACAAAACAGTTCAGCAGTGAGAAGGGGAAAAAAGGGAAGAAACTCTTCTTTTAAGGCTCTCTATAACGTGCAAGGTGATATATTATATTGGCATAGTTCTGAGTTGCAAATTATATGGAAAAACTACCATATCTGTTTCCAACCTCTTTCTAACACAGGCAGTTATGCTAGTGAAGGAACAGCTGGCAGTCTGCCTCTGGTCTTCAGGGCTATGTCTAAACTGTTAATTGCAAGAGACCTTCCAGCCACTGGTGCCTAGGGCCACATCCTGTGCTACGCTTTACAGGGCTGTATATTGATATGCACTAGCTTGCTCTCATCCTGCTTCATCACTGTCTCTGTAGGATAGAAACCTGCGCATCCCCTGCCAGAAGGGGACTAAATCGTGTTTTAACCTTTTCCTATCCTGGATTGTCCATTATTTGGCTAGGATAGGGTTAATTTTCACCAGAAATTAGGAGGGGACCACAGCCAGGATAGCAAACCAAAGCAGCCAATGGGATACTTGATACCATACTGACATCACGTGTACTATGTAAGCGTCCAGCTCGGCAGGACACTTGATCTCTGTTGAAGTACTGTCAATGCAGGTCTAGGTGGTCAATGTGTTTTATATCACTCGCTTTATATACTGTTATATTACTATTATTGTTATTACTGTTGTTTCTTCTCTTGCATTGTCCTATTAAATTTTCTATATCTCAAACAATGTGCTTTTGCCTTTTTCTCCCTATTCTTTTTCCCACCCGACTTGGGGGAGCTAGGAAAAAAATCTCCTTGAAGATAATAATTGCTGCCATTGTTCTTATTTACTCAGCAAAATGATGTATTGATTTTGAAAAGGTAGAATGGGCTTTTCTTTTTTTTCCCAATTCTATCTTTAAAAATGTAAAATCTTACAAGGCAGTGGCCTAGAGTTTAAAGAGGTTAAAAGATATCAAACAACTGAATGGTGTGATTGTTTGGGGTCATTCCATTAAAATAAATTATTCCATATTTCTCACTGGAGGTGAGATGTGCTTTCTCTACTTTTTTCTTGAATTCTCCACATATGAATTCTTAATCAAAATGTCTGTTCGAACTGGTTTTAGAACTAAATACACATAGTTGGTGTTTACACTAAAACCGGTGAAGGAAATGTGGATTTTTTTTAAAAAAAAAGCAACAGCATGTGTGTCAGAAAGAACGATATGATATGTCTGCCTACATGCTGCAGAGAGGGATGTCTAGGCAGCAAATCATCCAAAATTATGAACAAAGATAAAAAATGTATTAAATTATTATGCACTCAGTTGGCAGAACAGCTCTTAAAAGAAGAAATGACAAGTAAGTATGATGAAAAGAGTATATTTAAAAACCTCTTAACTTTACATAACTTTTAACAGTATAATTAATTATAATTATGATAATTAATAGCTCTGATTTTGATTGATATAAGAGAATATATAAATACTAAAAAGCTATATGCTTGCATAGAAAAAAAAAAAGCATGCTTAAGACACAGAGATTCACAGAGTGAAGACTAAGAAAATAGTGGTTTTATTTTTCTTCTTTCCAAGACCAGGATCCAGCAAAATAGAAAGAAATAAGCAAGAAATAAATGAAATAAAAACAATTCTGAATTTCTTTTCTGTTTTAGTAGGTGGCAATTACATCTTACCATTTTTTTATTCTTGGTACTATGCTGCTTAATCATCTATTTCCTCATTTTCCCATCTCCATTTGTAAGATTGTTGTAGGGAAAAATATTTTCATGGTTCTGTTCCAACCAGACTCACTTGAATAATTTGGCCTTACTAGAAAAAAGCTGTATAGATATTAGCAGTACTTTAAGTTTTGCAAGTCAGCAAGATACACTGCAAAGTTAAACCTCAGACTAATTTATTCTGTTACCCAAGAATCTTTAAAATATAAGTCTCTCCTGTTTTCAAGATTCTTGGAAGCACACTTGTAGCCACCAGATAAACTAAGTTGGATACAAATGTCAATGCTCTTAAATGTGTGAGTCTACTCTTTTAATCTCCGAAATCAGGCCAGTAAAAAGACCAAAACACCAAACTGTATCGCCATTCTATTAGATCTCACACCTAAGAAATAAATCTCATGGAAGATTTTGGGAAAAATTTTTTGTTGCTGAAATTGTACGCTGTACTCTGAAATTTGCTGGGCAAGCAACTTCACGTGATGGCAGGTTGCACAGAACTGCTGGGATAGTCATCTGCTGAATGAGACAAATTAAGATGATGACATTGGACTCAACATGAATGTGATGTTTGGAGTTTCCTGGCTAAATTTAAATCTGATTATCTAAATATTTCTTATCGTTAAAATAAAATTTAATGTGATAGAAGGAAGCTATATGGATTTTCCCTCTATTTATTTGGTTTTATGGGCATATATCCTGTATGTGACTCTAAGAAGAATCTGTCTAACCCCATTTTTAAAACAAATTTGGTATATGATGTATCAGGAAACTATATTGTGCTGGATCCAGCAGCCCGAGAGAGGTGAGGCTGCCACAGCTTCTTGCTGCAGGTCCAACAGTAGCAAGTCTGAGCATACATACCCAGTAGGCACGTGAACTCAGAGCGCACATATATACCACGTATAGATCCCTGGGACAGCTCTGAGAGGGGTCTTCCTCTGGATCCTTAATTTGGGTTCCCACTTGCCTAGGGGATCTGAATTCCTCTGGAACTGCGACAATGGGCACAGGGTAAACTGATGGCTCCTAGGATGTATCACAGAGGCACCCACAAAGCAAACAGCAGCCACTATCCAAAAATGAGGTTTATTGCAACCAGAGTTGCCAGCACTCCTTCTGACTAAATACGGGTTCGGATGTCTGTTGGGAAATTAACTACAACACAACTAATTCCTAACTTTAAGGAATGACAAATCAAAATGGGCAAACCCTCACTTATAAAAGGGGAAACCTCCCACACCAGAGTGCCCACTCAGACACCACTCACCAAAAGCAGGGGGGCGAGGCTCACTCAATCCACGGAGACTCCCTCGATCTGTGGAAGTGTCCTTGGATGGCATGTCCAAGAGGAGGGTCCAACTGCCAGGCCTGCTGCTCTGCCAAGAATCAACTCCTCTGGCTCTCAGGCAGGACTGTCTTTATACCCCAATTGAAGGTGCACTGTGGTCATTCGCTTCAGCTGATGGACAAGCCCGGACAAAACATGGAAGATCCCAAACTCTGACCCTGTTTGCTAAGGCATTCAGCCCCTGAGGCACCAGTTAAGCACCGTGAGGTGCAACTGAATGGCTGAGGCCTCAAACTGCTCCGGCTGAGGCGCCAAACTGCTCAGCACAGCCCATGTGCTCAGTCTGTTTTGCCGGTTGTGGAGGCTGCACCTGCCACAGGATGGTGCTGGGAGGATTCAGTGCAGTGAATTCTTTGGGCTGCCCTCCAAGTACCATTGCTTCTTTGTTTTCCTTTGTGGGTGTACAAACGAGCTTTTGTCACATAATATACAGATGCTAGTACTCACAGAAACTGATTTTGTGTCTAGAGGTTGATCAGCTTCAGTAAGTGCCACGCTGAGGGTGTGTGGAAGGACAGAAAGCCTTAGAAGGGTTTACATTTGGGATTATCTTTGTTCCCAGAAGTTTTTAGATATAGTCTTAATAAATCTTTGCCATGAATTCAGCTGCAATCCTGGGACAAACAAGCCAATGTTTCAATACCTCTTTCAATGTAATTTCCACAGCTTCATGATTTTATGAAGCAACAAGTTTCCAACTTAGAGAGTGCACTCAGAGAGACACAGCACTTTTGCTGTCGCAGAGGAACAATAGCCTGTCTTTTGCCAAGATTTGTAGCTTCAAACAGGGGGTAAAACATTAGGCAGATATTGTGTGATAATTCAGTATGTTTCAACAAAACAAAACATTTTATTTTTCGTGCTGTCTTTTTTGAAGATGCACAGCACAGTACATAAATGTACACCATATATTGCACAAGCAGGATGAGCTGCATGGTTTGTTCTGACAGGGTCAATGAAAAGACCTGTTCCCCTGCTATGAGGAGCAGCAGATGGCAGTAAGATCCATTAAAGCAACCTGTTGCTTTAACAAACAGACTTTTCAATCTTATACATCCCTCTGAAGTAACCCAGACCCACAAAAACAATCCACTGATACTTTGTGGCATCTCAAGACTTAATTAAAATGATGCAAAGTGACATCAGCATTTCCCTAATTGTTCCGCACAGCTGCTTCTGAAGTCATCACTGAGCATTTGGCTTGAGTGGTACAACAAGAAAAATGACAACACAGAGATGTTATTGTAATCCAAACTGCTTGACATACTGAAGTCTACCCATAGAAAGACGTGGATGTGCTGGAACTTGTCCAGAGAAGGGCCACGAGGATGATCAGAGGGCTGGAACACCTCTTCTATGAAGACAGGCTGAAAGAGTTGGGGTTGTTCAGTCTGGAGAAGAGAAGGCTGCAAGGACACCTTCTTGTGGCCTTCCAGTATCAGAAGGGGGCCTGCAAGAAAGCTACTTAGGGACTTTTTAGGATGTTGGGCAGTGATAGGACTAGGGGGAATGGATTCAAACTAGAGGAGGGCAGATTTAGATTGGACATTAGGAAAAAATTCTTCCCCACGAGGGTGGTGAGACACTGGAACACGTTGCCCAGAGGGGTGGTGGAAGCCCCGTCTCTGGAGGTTTTTTAAGGCCAGGTTGGAAGGGACTCTGGGCAACCTGGTCCAGTGGGAGGTGTCCCTGCCCATGACAGAGGGGTTGAAACTATATGATCTTCAAGGTACATTCCAACTGTGATGATTGATTCTATGATTCTAAGACTCCAAGAAATGGCCTGTATGGTTTTAGATTTTAAAAATACATTAATCCCTTTTACTCCTACATAAGAAAGAAAGAAACTAAGCAATGTGTAGATCAGTTGCTATGACGAGTGACTTTGATTGGGCCCTGATCCAAACAACAGGCTATACTGTCATTCCTGGAGTCAAGCACAGAGGCAAGAGGATGAAAGTAGCATTTCAGCTGCAAGAGTGCACCTATGGGACAGAGCTTTGGGCTTCTCAGATCTAGTAGGGTTCAGCTGAAGCTGGAGCTGAGCAGACAGATAACTTCTATGTGCCAGATACTGTTGTACTGCCTGCCTTTAATGTCTCTTCTTTGAGTTAGGGTAGATCACACGCTGGGCCTATAGCATGCAGTGCCTCTTTGAGGGCTTAGAGTCCCCCCCAAATCAGATCCTTGTTAAAATGACAGATTAATTCACAATTTGCACTTAAGGAAACTCCAGAGAAGCCGAATTAGACTGAGTAACCACTGGTTTTTATGTGGCTTTTATAACTAATATTTGATGTTTCAATGTGATGACATCATTTGACACTGTTGGGACATGTGTGCTTCAAGAGCAAAAACATGCTTGTGTGAGGAAGCTCCATCAACATACTGAACTTCCCAAAGGTTTGTAAGCCAACTCCAAAGTAACTTTCACATTGAAAATGCCCCTAAAGGAATCCTTCCCACCCACTTCTTGATTGATTGGTTGCATGCCATGTACTCAATTGGATGAAGGGTGAACCCTTTTGTCTGAAGCAGACATATGATCTCTGTTTTCTTTCACTTTCCCAAGCCCAACATCAGCTATTCTTTCTCATTCTGCTGGTTTTATTGATGCTATTCATCTGTACAAATTTTCCCTTTCCCTTTCTAACCCCCAGTACATCAAATGTACAGTGCAAGCACTTCAGTAAGCATATGTCCTTAAGACTACTCCCCTAAGTTTTCAATGAAAATATTAGGAAAAGAAAATGTTAGTGACTATGATCTGAAGCTAGTCATCAAAACAGAACTAAAATAAGTCTTAAAGTGATATTTTCAAAGAGTTTCTTGCAAATACTCTTTTGCCTGTGTCTAGTGAAGGCTTCACTGAATGGCAAACTATTCCCAAAAAAGAACTGAAAGTTACTTTCAACTTTTTTTCTTAATGAACGCATATACTGCTAAGTCAACCTACAAAGTCTCAGGATTAGTTCATCCTCACTGTCAAGTGGGGTCAGCAGGTCAGCAGTGATGGAGCAATGTGCGCAATACCTGTGCTAAAGAGACCACCTCACTGCCCTTGAATGCTTAAAATTCTTTCATTAATATAGCCCTGTGTGTTACAAAGCTACCGTGTTTCCAAGCAGCATTGCGAGCGAGCATCACAAAAAAAGCATAAATATGAACCAGCAAAATATGGCCACATTCCATGTCCATCCTCAAAGTCAAAGTGATTTGCCATTTCACTTAAATTTACCTGTCAATGACAGATGCCCCATATCACTACAGCAATAATAATAATAATAACCCAAATAAAGCAAGATGCCTGATGGGCCTTGCCGTAACTTAGTGATTTATCATACATTTCATGGGAGCTTAAAGGTGAACCCTATTCTGGATCACCATGATCTGGCGTATAATACAGAGAAGCTTCGCATATAATTCTGCCATAAAATTATATTGATTTGCTGTACAGTATACAGAACTTTATGGTATACCTTCATTGTGAGACTCTTCTTACTCCCAGGGTTACATACCTGTAACTGTAACTTCAGTGTGAAACACTCTTGATTTACTAGGGGCCACAGAAAACTTCACTGTGTAGCTCTGTTGTGACCTTCTAATAATGTGCTCACTCAGTCTTACCGGAAAATAGGCTGGACTTTAACAGCTCACTGATGCTGCCATGTAGCAAAAATACCTGCAGTCAATGAAATATCTAAATATAAAAAGTAATCTTCAGATCACTGAAATTGGATTAAAACACATTTGCTGCTAATCTCTCCACTAATAAAGTGTCATATAGAAATGATCATTTTCTCCAAGACATATAATGTCTGGGCATAGACTATGTATGTCTCTCATCTCACAATTTTCAAAACTCTCAAACTTTTCTACCTTTTCCACAAAAATGCTAGTATTACTAACACTACACATTGTTACCAATGCTGTTTTAGTCACAAATACAAAACAGCACCATATGGGCTGCTATGAAGAAAATAAACTCTATCCCAATCAGACCCAGTACACTGTTGAATGATATCTAGGAAAGCAGGATTCAGTACAGTGATCCTTAGCCTTTACTTTAAAGCCACTGCAACAGAACATAAACAATACAGTGTAGATAAGAATATAATATTTTTATTGACCTTTGGAGATGTCTATCTCTTGCCACTGAGCAGTCAGGGGTCTTATGGGAGCTAAGATTCTAACTGAGGTGTACCAGTGTGTTGAGTTTGTATCTGGAAGGGTTTTGGTAGCAGAGGCGGGAGTTACAGTCATGGCTCCTGTGAGAAGCTTCAAGAAGCTTCCCCAGCTCCAAAGCAGACCTGCCTCTGAACAATCAGTGCCTCTATGATAACATATTTAAGAGGGGAAAAAAATGTTGACCGAGTTCGTTTGTTTTGGGAGTTCTTCTTGTTTTGTAGGGGAGTGGAACATGAAAGAGGTAACAATGCTGACACTGAGGTCAATGAGGAAGGAGCATGTTGGATCATCTATTCCACATCAGCCCATGGTGTGATGGCAGGCTGAGCCCTTGAAAACCCTACAAAATAACTGTGGAGCAGAAAGCCATCTATACCCCATGGAGGACCCCACAATGGAGCAGGGAACTGCTCCTGAAAAAGGCTGTGAAGAAGAAGGCTGAGGGAAGCTCTTGCTCGAGCAGTCTGTCACTGGGATGACTATAGCCCGTGGAAGAGATCCACAGTGGTAGGAGAAGTTTGTGGAGCATTGTCTTCTGTGGGAGGGATGCCTCATTGCAACATGGGAGGACTGTGAGGAGTTTTCCTCCTGAGGAGGAACAACATGGGATGGCCTGAACACAACACCCATTTCTTGCCTGGGTGCACTGATGGTGGAGGGAAAGAAGATAATTGGGAGCAGAGATGAGCCTGGAAAGAGTGGAGCAGGGAAGGTGTTTTTAAGATCTGGTTGTATTTATCAGTGTCCTACTCTGATTGGCAAATTAGTGGTGGTTTTGTTGTTTAAATTAAATTGATTTTGTTTCCCTGACTCAAGTTTGTCTTTTGCCTATGACCATAATTGGTGAGTGTGGCCTCCCTGTCCCTGTCTTGACCCTTGAGCGTTTTCTTATATTTTCTTCTCCCCATCCCACCAGAGGGGGGTAGGAGCGAGTGAGAGGCTGTGTAGTTACTTCATTGCCAGCTGGGTGGACTTAAACCACAACAACTAGTTAAGTGTACAAAGTTCAACAGGGTGAGCATGTCCAATACCTTTGAATTCAACTTCATATTCTACAAAAAGACCACGTACAGTGTGTATGGAAGATGCATAAAACAATGTCGTGTACTAAGTAGGGACAGGTTCCATCTCAGGTATACTGTGGACTTATATGACAAACAAAAAACAATGAAAACCTAAGGACATAACATTTACCGTGATGGAGTATCCTATCTGGTGAGAGGTGGTAAAAAACAGTATTTGTGGCTGTTGTTATGATGAGAGTTTAGTGTCAGCAAAGAAATCAAAAAGCACTTTTAAATTACTGATTAAAATCAACAATTGTTGTTACATACCTTCAATCAAAGAAAATTACTCTGTAGTTGCAAACTTATCCAAGTAGTTTCTTACCTTCGACCAACCATTTTTCATTCAGGAGCTATTCTCCCAACTGCTGCCTTTCTGGATTTTTCTCAGGTGATGAATTAGAGCTTGCACAAAACACTCTCACCTGGCCAGCCCTCTTCACATTTTTCTCCCTCTGCTCAAGTCTAATATGCATGTTTAGTGGAATTGCTTGTAAATAGTTCCTCTCCTCTTTACTTCCTTTACTGCCATACCCTGGGATCACATTCATCTATTTTCCACAAATGGTGTATTAAAATGCTGTAAAACAACAGATTTTCAGAGCAGCTAAATTAATGCTCTGCAACAACCCTGCAGGATCAATTTTTATTTCAAGCATTTGGAGAATTCTGAACATAATGGAGATCTTTAGTTTAAAAAAATCCTGAAGATGTTGCAAAGAAAGGGTTGGAGGAAAGGGATTGTTAAGACTTAAATACTGCAACTTTGTTAAGAGGTTTAATATGTGAAAAAATGTGAGCTGTAGAAGTAGATTTACAGAGCAAAGCCATATAAATACATGCAGTAGAACCATTTAAAAACGTCTATGCCAATACTGACTGATGTCTAGAATGTGTAGCTGAATTCCAATAATTTAAATTTTGGATAGAGTTAGATTTCTGCTCAGAAATAGAAAGATGGTTGGAATAGGTGTGTCTAGGGTATATTTATTCGCTATGTATTTATGATTTTCCACAGAAAAAAAAGTTATTTGGAAAGCAAGGGAATCGCTATAGGCAAAATGGCAGTCCCTGTAAGCAAGCAGATTTCCCAAAGTATTTTAATAAGATGAAAGTATGAAAGAGCTTCTAGTGATGGCCTACATTAAATTACAAATACTGAATACTGTCATTAAATGCTTTGTACTTTTGTTGCAGTGTTGTTTAAGAATACATAAAAGTGGTATGCATGAATATAGACATACACCTTTTACAGTAGTAAGATTATGTGCTGTTATCAAGAATTAAAATAATATTTTGAGTCTTACAGTGCATCCTTAACAGAAAAGGCTATGCAAATTCCACTGTTAACTAAGCTTAGCTAAACAAATGACAAATATATGCATTAGCTTCCAGCTGCCATACTACCCTTTTTTAAAATACTCTTAAGTACAGATATAAAATATCTGTATATAAATGTGACGTTATTCAGCAGAACATGAAAGCTTGAGATCCCAGAGGAAAGTTGCACGGTACACTGCTGCCCTCTGGCTGGAGTCTGAAAGAAGAAAGTCTGAACATTCGCTTGTGTGTGCGGTGTCAGTAGCTTGACATGTGAGAGAAATGTTATTTAATAAATCAAATTCTGCTCTCATATCTCACAAAACCTGAAGCCTAGGTAGAAGCCTGGCATTTCCAAACTCAAAATAACCTACTTCATGAAGGGGTCTGTAGATTTTATGTTATCTTCTGATACTATATCACAAAATAGACCAAGATATGATATGTAACAAGGGGTGTGAGGTATCTTCACTGTTCATTTCACAGCATAAAGTTTACCTGACAGCATAGTGTTTCAACACATTTTCACTGTGTTCCTACCATTTTATTCCATGATGTGTCTAACTGTAACTATAAGCCAGTTTTTCTGACTGCTTTGATGGTACGTATCTTCTTCCCTGTACACACACATTAGTCTCCCACTAAAAAATAATGTGATTTAGTTATTTTTTTTATCTTCTAAAATAGATAAAGTCTACTTTTCCATAAACTGAGCTGTAAGCACAGTCTAGCAGTCTGTTTCACAATCACACAGAAACATGAGACCCCAACAAATAAGGGAAATGAGCCAGCATATTATACCTGTAACCATTATTCATCTAAGGATGTAGTCATCTGGTACATCATAAACTGCAATTCACTGTCCCTTATCAAAACCACGCCACTTACCACAGACATCTACCCGGTACCAGTTTCATTCTCCTTTTCTAGACTGTCTAATCTCAGTTTTGATACAAGTCTGTTATACTATTCTAAGTGAAATGGACAGGAAGCAAAAATAATATTCTGCTACTTAGTAACCTCTTTTACATGCCTGAAATCCATAATTAACATTTACACCCTATCTGCTCTTTCTAAGCTAAACACAGTCATTCAATTGTTCCTAGTAAATAGGTCCTACCTAGACTTACAATCAGTTACTTTGTCCCCTCTAGACTTTCTCCAATTAACCTACACATGCTTAAGGTATGTCACCTTATTATAAAATCCTGAGAAGAATTTAATTGAGAAAAAGGATCAATTTCTGGTTCTTGCAAGCTGTACCCTTGTTTTTGTTTCCCGATCTGCCCCTTCTTTGAAATCAGTGCGTTAGTGAAAAGACCACCACCCTGACTTTTCTTTGAACGAACATGTACTTAGGCATTTTATGTCCTTGTCTCAATGTAGCACATAACTTTACTCAAGTATGTATTTTTTTTTCCAGCACATTTATCCAATTTTTTAACAAAATTTTTTCTTTTTTTTTGTGTTTTCTGACATAAGTGGGGGGAAACCCTCCAAATTTGTTGTTTTCAAATGCAGTAAGCCTGTACTCAGTTTCATTAGCGAGGTGATTAGATAAAACAATAAACACAACTCCAGGACAAATCTCTGTTGAATTCTATTCTATACATAAGTTTCTTCCATCCTGACCTGTAAATCTTCTGTAATTATCAATTTCTCTTATTAGATTTTCCTGTAAAATTAACTTTATTTGCTATTCTGCTGAAATTATGCACTGAATCATCATCATGTTTGCTACCAGTTTCAGATCAACTGTTGTCTTTATTCATAAATGACTTATGAAAATTATCACGTAAATTTATGGTCTGTCCCACCAGGAAACATTTTATTCAGAAAAACTCCCAATTCACATTATAAGCAAGACTAAAATTGTGCTTTTCAGCGAAAAGCCTTGTTGATGTATAACAATGATGCAAATGATAAATAGGTTTTAACTTATGCAATATGTAATATTCTTCCATGAAAGTCTATATATCCTAGTTGACAATTATAAAAAGATTTTCTAATTTTTCTCACAAAGAAAACCCCAAGCTTTCACTATTTTGAGGGGATGTTTATTTAATTATTATTAACTATATTGATCAAAAAGCTTATTTAGCCCAGCAGCTATTTGTTTACTGGAATATATTGAATTGCAAAATACCATAGTGCCTTTGCCATGCTGGCATTGCAAAAGCCACCTTCCAATACGTTAAAAGGATTAGAATTTTATAATAATGCTCCTTGTAATTCTTCTGTATGTTATGGAACCAAAGACTGACATGGACAAATGAAGAAAAAGCAGTCTTGACATAGCTCTGTCAAAAGTACTAGCACTCTATCAATGAAGATATATAGTCTGCTTAAAGCTGAAAGGTTTAAAAGATGCTTTAGCAATTTCCGAAATTTCTTATCTAAAGCTTTGCAACACCCGTCTGTGGTATTCTGGAAAATCAGCAGGACCTCATGCAAAATTATAGATAATTGAAGTATTTTTAGTTGTTTTTTAATTTCTAACATTGCACAAGTTTAATTTATCTAACTAGTGATGCTCATGACATTGATCTTCTACCTGCAGAACACTGAAGAGTACTTTCAGGCAATACTTCAAGATGAAATATTAGCAATACAACAGTCCATAGTACTTCATTTCAATTGAGCACTATGATGTAGTTAACTTTTTCTTGTTGTCTTTCTAAAGAATGCATGAAAATTTGCTTGGGGATGCACACAACTTAAAAAATTCATAACTGCTTATTTTGAAATAAGTAGTTTTTATGTTTTCCCATAGACTTGGAGTTATTTTATTTTTATTATGTAGAATATATTTAGGAAACAGTATTGAATACAATATTGACCAAAACTTCAGGACACACTATCTTCAAGCTGCATTAGTGAACCTTCTATTAAAAACAAACAAAACAATAACAAACAAAAAAAAGACATTCATTTGCTGGAAACATGAAATAATTTTACTTAATCGTGTAGTCACTGTCTTTTCGGAGTATATGTCATTGAGAACTACTTAGAAAATACATGTCAATTTATCTTGTCAATTTATCTTGTTATAAGATCACCTGTAGAACACCAGTTCCACTTGTTCGGGTTTTGTTTCTAAATAATGGCTTTCTACAAGTTAATTTAATCAGATACTTGGACATATGCAGCAAAAGGTTTAGCTCTGATGGCATTTCTTCAATCTTGTGATAAGAAAACAATATGGATAACACATATAATACATACATAATGAACTTCATGTGCATTAAATTCAGTTATAGAAGTTCATTATATATTGTCTATTAAAAAGTGACTGTATATGATGGATAATTATAAATACAAGGCAAAGCAGTATCTTATAAACGCACATGAAAGAATGTTTGAAAATTGTCATAATAAGTAGCATGACACCTTAATCATATAGATATAAAATGAAGACAAAAATGCACATTTTTAAATCTGATTCTTTCATTCATTTTGCCATCTTTAAAACGAGGTCCAGAAGAGGTATGATATAGAAAATGAATCTAAATATCTTCTGAGATTTCAAATTTGAAATGTGGTTAGTGTTATGCCAGGGTAGCTTTCCAAGTCTCAAAAGAACTGAAAGAAAAATGTAACTCAATTTTATCAGGTATTTAATTGAGAAGGCTGAGTTCACTTATGTTTTGTTTAATATGCTTTATTTTTAAAGAATAATTTGTGAAAAACAGATACAGATATGAAATCAGATTTTGAAAACTCTGCTGTGGTAATATGTTTCTGTTTCAGGATCAATTTCTACATGAACTTCAAAATTAAGATCATTATGCCTGCAGAAGCTTAATACATGTTCCATAGTCATTTCTGGTACAGGTTTGCTTAGCCAGTGTATTTACTACCATACAAAAGCCTATCTGATTAACACAAATCATACATGCAGACTTGAGCCTTAGTACATCTCTACCACCTGAAAAATCAAGGAATAGCTATTAATTTTTGTGAATGTTGGGACTAAACAACGAGTATAATTGAGCTGTTTGAGCAAGGTAAGACCTGGGTGTCTTCTGCCAAGGTTCTTGTGAAGATGAGAGCAGGGAATAACCAGAAAGAAAATGCAGAAAACAGGTCAGAAGACAGATTTCCAGAGCCCCTGAAAAAGTGTTAGGTCAGTAAAAGAAGTACTTTTTTTTTTTCAGAATGGGAAGTTCTGCTTAAATGCAAGTCTAGACCTGGCCAAAGCAAATCAGCCCAGAGCAAAGAAAAATAGTCCAATGAATAAGTCTTATGAAGAGGGGCTGAAAGAGCTGAGCTTGTTTAAGTCTGAGGAAAAGGATGCTGAGGGGAGACTTATTTCTTTCTACAACTACCTGAAAGGAGATTGTAGAGAGGTGGGTGTTGGTCTCTTCTCACAAGTCACAACTGATAAGACAAAGGGAAATTGTATCAAATTGTGCCAGGGGATGTTTACGTTAGATATTAGGAAAAACTTCTATACTGAAAAGGTTATCAAAGACTGGAACAGGCTGCCTAGGGAAGTGGTTGAATCACCATCCTTTGATGTATTTAAAAGTCATTTAGATAAGGTGCTTAAGGATATGGTATAGTAGTGGCACCAGTAGAGTTAAATAAAGGTTGGACTTGATGATCTTAAAGAGCTTTTCCAACCTTAGCCATTCTGTGACCTGAGGCACCCAAAAAAAAGTGTCAAGTAAGCGAGAGAAGCAAATCCACCCTGACTGAGACAGAGGAATGTGTTTATCATATTTCCTTAGATTATTTATTTCCTCTTGCTAGCTGAGTATAAATTGAGCTCTTTGGAATCCCACAAAAAGGTGCTACATTTCATGTAGGGGAAGAGTGGAAGACCTATCAGTAGGCAACTGGTACATTTCTGTTCACACCTTCTAGTTCTGCAAGTTCTTCTTTTCACCAGCAGATCTGTTCACTAAAATTGAAACAAATACCTTTAAAAAAAAAATAAAAATTCATCCTGTTAATGCTATTTCATTATAATCAGCTTTGCACTGTCCTAAATGTACACAGACAATAAAATGCAATTACCTTTTACTATACAAAGGAGGAAAAAAAAAATCCCAAAGCATTAAAATAATTTTTCAATATATTTACTCATTTCAAGATTCTTAGGCGTTCACTGTATGCATTTACACAGCATCACTACAGAAGAGTGCTCCTTCTAAATAAAATATCCCAGGCATTTATTCCTTTCTATATCCATTTCTTCAGTTTCTAACTCATAATGTTTCATGGCAACGAAGTATCGGATAAAAGTTTCGCCTAATGCTTCCTTAATACACGAATCTTTCTCCAGCGCAACAAGAGCATCTTCTAGTTTCAGAGGAACTGACGAATGTTTCAGATCAGCAGCATGATCTTCTTCTTCGAGCATTTCATCATACCTAAGTCCTCTCTTCACTCCATCTAGACCCGCAGCAATAGTAGCAGCAAGCACCAGGTAGGGGTTTGCTGTAGCAGAACTTAATTTATTCTCTATGTTCGTGCCTTTTCCACCATGACATTTGATATTAAAGGCACAGCTGTTATCATTATATGCCCATTTTGCATTTACAGTCTCTTTTGATTCTTTACTGTATTTTGAATAAGGCTTACGGCAGCTGGTGGTAGGAGCCATCAAGCAGCTGATGGCTGCTGTGTGTGCCAAAAGACCCGATAACCAGTTTTTTCCAATATCTGAGAGCTCCTCAACTCCATAACCAGCAGAAAATAAATTCTTCTGGCCATTCAAATCCCATAAGCTATGCGACAGAGCCCCTGAATTGTAGAATCCTGATTCTGAGAAAAAGCTAGCCACATAGCTATACTTCTTAGCCACCTCTTTAATGCCTGTTCTAAATGTGAAGGCACTGTCAGCAGCATCTATGCCAAACGCTGGATGAAAAGTGATCTCCATTTGCCCAGGCCCACTGGAAGAAGAAAAGCTTTCAATGTTGGCACCAGCATAATACATTCCTTCAATGAGCTCCTGAATGAATGTCTGGTCATGATTATTTAGTATTGTGGCTGCAGGAAAGGATATTGTCTTTGAATTTACAACCTCAGTAATGCCATAAATACAAAATTCATAAGTGAAGGCAGAGTGCAGAGAAAAACCATTGTCCTGAAGCTGGCTCAGCTGTTTCTTGGCAATGTGCCTTGGTGAGGTCATTAGTGGGTTGCCCAACACGGTGAAGGAATCACATATCACTCTTGCAGTCTGCTCAGTCCAGGGTAGTATTCGAAATGTTGATAAATCAGGGTTCAGGATTATGTCGCAATTAAAATTGGTTGCATTTATGTAATCTAATTCATTATCTTTAGGATTCAGTGTCAGCTCAAGATAACTTCTGGGCATGGCAACACCATGAATGGCTTTCTCCTAAACACAGAGCAGAATGACAGATTAGCAAATGAGAAAAGAACTCCCCAGGATTTTTATGTATGTAAAATATATAAAACTCAGATTCTCAGTAAGTACTTTTCCTAAAAGTCTACTAAAATGCAGTGATCACTAAAGTGGAGGGCAACAACCATTTACTGCATTGTTGTGAAGCAGAACCTTCTGTAAGACTGTTTTGAAAACCCTGGCATCAAGCATCCCAATGACCAAATTTCTATAGAACTAAAAATATATTCAACACACCTTGCATAGTCTTTATACAAATATGGGCATCACCAGCTAGGTGCAAACTTTGCAAGTCAAACTTCTATCTATAGTTACTCTATCAGGCTTCCATATCCTCTGAGCCATATCCTTTATATAGACCCAAGTGACCACGAAAGACTCATGGAAATACGAATTCAGACTGCAACTTCTCTTTAAATGCTGTAACACATATCACACTCTTATTCACATGCAAAGTTTAACTCATAATTCTCACTTTCTGGACTTAGTAAGTTTGGGGGTAAAATGCAGGGAAGCACTTCCAAGTAAGAAACTATTCTAAAGTTTCAACAACTGCTACTTTTTAGACAGCAAACAGGACATACACATAATTGCACTTTCTTCTCCATTTGAACAGACTGCTGCAGCTTACGCGAAGGAAATGTAGATAGGACCCCAAGGAAGGATCATCTTTACAACTTTCCTTACATTCAAACCTCTAGCTGATGAAAACCACAATTATGCCAAGTTCTATCAAGTGAAATTTGGCTCATGTTTACATTTTACTTGTATTCTTCTGAGGGAAAGGATTAGCATCTGAATGAGCAGAGACAGAACAAACCTAGAACGGGGTAAGTTCAAAGCTGAAATAACAAAATTTTGCCTACCCATATGGAAAACTGCTGAAATACTTCAAACTGTATACAGTGGCTTCTCTTGAAGTTAGTAAATAAATAAAATCTGCCTCCTCTTAAGCAGATGGCATCCCACTGGTAGCCATTCACCCATAACCAAAACTACACAGCATAGTGAATACTGCTCCAAGGTGTCTAAGCTGTCTGTTTGACACTGAAAAAGTGTTGAAGACAATTACCCATAGTGCTACCTCTCTCTTGTCCAATGCCCCTAGCCAAAAAAAAGTGAAAAAAAAAAAAGGAAATGACTCTCCATTTCTCTGTATGTATACATATGTGTGTGTGTACACTTAAATTTTTTTTTAGTGTCCAAAAATTTAGGCTGTCATGCAAAGCTCTAATTTGTTGAAATGGTGAGGTAAACACAAAAGCTGTCTTTGAACTGGCTGATCCAGACGTTTGCAATTTGACTTAACAACTGAAAGAGAAATTGCAATTAACCTAACACTCCTCATAAGAATTAAAATGACTGAAAGTTTATTTTTGTAAGATCCAAATGACATCAGAGAGAGCACATTGATGATTTCTAGATGATACAGTTGCAGTTTAGCAATATCTGAAAGGGAAATAGCAAGAACATGAATTGGGCTTCAGAAGGAACTTGAAACAAAAGTGCTCTACATGTTTTCATGTTTGTATCTTTTTTTCTATGATGACTTAGTAAAGCTTAAAAAGTTCGTAGTGGTATGTGAGTGAAAGTATAATGTAGCTATGCACATTAAGTATCATAGAAGCAATGTACTAAAAAGGTCAAGGGTGCACGTGGTGAGGATTGTTTCTAACTTGGTTCTTATTTACTGAATCATTAAGTCATCATGTAGACCAATGGCGGTTTCTCACGTGATTGATGAACATAAAATTTCTCATAGCTGAAGTGATTTTCATTCACTTTCTTCCTTTCCATGTTTATTCCTTACTTTTTGCAATTTACTGGTGTTTGGTAAAGCAAAATCTTTATAACACATTGAACCTGAAAAGATAATTCTGAAGTAAGAGCTTATTAGAAGTTCAAGGCACTGAAATTACTAGCCTTATTTCATTAGATTATTGTTTGAGGGAACAGAGATGTAGATGAATGCAGTGATGAAAAAATTCGGGAACATGAACAAGAGGGGGGAACAGATAATTTGTTCTGTTTGAGTTTCTGCCTGCACTATGATAAATGAATTACGGTCATGAAAACACATAAAGATACAGTTATAAACCAAAAAACTTACATGAAAAAAGCGAGAAGGCACATTCTTTGATCTTGACACACCATGGAGGTCTATTGATTCAAATCTGACAAATTGTATGCTGTCTCTGGCCATCTGCTGCTTAATAAATTCAATATGAGAGAACAGATGAAGGAGACTTGGACTTCCGAGGCCGTTTACATCAGACTCTCTGCTGGACGCTATAAGTGAAGAGAAATGTTCATATCAGACAAAATAATGAATGCTGCAATACAGGTTGTTCTCCTAAAAATTACAATGGTAGGTAATTGTGACATAGAGTATTAAAACAAAAATAAGAAAAAGATCACTAACTGTTTTTGTAAATAGACACACTTATTTTTCCCTGAGGACCTGTATGAAGTCCCTTATTTTTTGGAATGGTCTATAACTTGAACTTTTTTTCAGGCTGATAAGAGAACACAGGGGGTCATGGGATAAAGACAGGAATTTCTGAGGGATACTTCAGTTGTTTTGTTGGATGTTTTTAGGAGCACAAATAGCAGCTGGACACCTGTTTCCCACTGAAAACTGATAGAATTCAAATGCTATATTTTTTAAATGCCTTTGAAAAGTGCATAAATACAGAAACATGATGAAAAGGGCACTTGTCTTCCACTAAACCTCTTTCAAGACCTCCGGGGAGGACTGCAGTCTTCTACACAACAGGCAGCAGACTTTTAAGAGAAGTTTATGCATTTATGCACTTGCTGTTACGGAGTTGTCTTCTTAACTCTGTTACAACAGCTATAGGACTGTATAAACATCTTGACGTGAAAGCAGAAACATCTGAATATAAGTTCTGTAATGGAGCAGCGAGCTGGGCACTGTACCTTCCTTTCACAAGCTTCATGATCTCTCAGCCTACTTTTCTTTATAGTATCTGTGTATTGTTATTATTCAAGTTATACCGCATAAGGTATTAATTTCCGTTTTGTACAACAAACTAATTAGATCAAGGCTAAAATTTGATGTTAAGATACGAAAATATGTGGAAAAAATATTTCTTTCTACATTTCTGGGGGGAGAATCCGCCATTCTTCCTGAGGATATGATCGGATGAAATCTTGCAGATCTTTCAGATACACAGTGGAAGATCACGAACAGCAGCCATTGTCCACCACCCTTCAAATGGAAGTTAAAAGCTTCATGCTAAGGCACTATGAAGTCTAGTGGGAGCACTCCCAATCTCTTCAATAACAAACTACCCAAACTAGAGTAGAACTCCTTTAGCAGTAACCAGCAGACACAAATGTCTTTTTGAACTTTCCTTTGGGGCAAGTAGGACTACCAGATGCTCGGTTGTAAGGAGACTCTCCAGCTAGCCCAGCACAAGGCTATCTGATTATTCCCTTGGGAGGAAGTAAATTCATCCACAGCCATAGACTTCTCAGAATCGTTGAATATTACATCCAGCTTTAGATGGCAAGGAGGTGGCAAGGATTCTTTAGGTAAAGTAAGAATATGTTTTAGTGATAACAGTGCACCCTGAAGAATGACAGGTGAAAGCACAGCACAAAATTCTAAGTAAATATAAGATTCTATAGGAAAACAGTAAAAATGGAAAAGGTAGAAGCAAGAAAAAAGAATTTTGCGACATCTGCTTCTCGTGACATCTTTCTCATTGGTCTTCTTCAGCTCTAAACTGCTTATGGAAATAGCTTTTTTCCCACTGTTCTATAAACACTAGGGCACTATAACCTTTAAAATATGTACATTAAATAAGGAAGTCCTTTTAAAATATTTTGTGTAAAGTTCACTGTTACAAACACTGCCAAAACACAAAAGTAAGCTGGGACAATTGTAAACTGGCCTTGTCTTGTGTATGTCAGCCAAGTAATACTTATTTCAATACCACTTCAGTCATCCTGTAACATTGTTCTACAACAGAATTTTTTACTGACATAAGCAGATTTGACCTCTCTATGAACCCGGTCATCAATTAGAAGTTTACTAACAGCTAATAAATTGTGGCTCATTATTAGATTAATATAACTCAAAAAGATTCTGAAAATCTTACTGCACATTACAGCATGGAGCATTTTCTGAGCTTATTTCTTTGTAAAGCTGTGCTTAATCTTTTATTCTACAGGTGTATGATTTCCTGTGCAAAGATGGTAGACATTTCCTGTCCACCACCTGTCACATAGAGATTTTTATGTCTTCATATTATTCAAAGCAAAGTTTGACTGGCAATCCTTGACATCAGAATATTGTCAACAATTGATGTAAATTTAGCAAGCGTTTCTTGTAATGTCCTGAAATGATACCTGTTTAAATTTGCATCTACTGAGCAAACATTTTTCAGGTAAAAACATATAATTCATTAAAATCAACAACTTTAGCTCTGACCCAAGAAATTATTTAAATCAGTATTCATAAGAGATATAAATTGTATAAAATCAGTATTTAAGAAAAACACAAATGTGATATACATTCATACTGATGTATGGATTTGTTTTAAAAGTAAGAATATGAATATACTTAAACATCTACCAGTGGTAGGGAATTTTCCAAATTTTCTGTAAGTCTGTCATTTGAATACATGAATAAATATATAATTAGATTATATGAAATAACATAAATTAAGGAAAAATTCCTATAAAGTAATGTTTTTAAAGAACATTAAGAAAGAAAAGAAAAATGATTAACTAAAGAAGCAAGAATCTTTCTTCTCCAGTTGGACTTGTTATGATTAATGATAGGTCTTTTTAAATGTTGAGACTAAAATATATATGTAGACCTAGTAAAAGTCTAAAATTAGGCTATATAGCAGTCTAGATAGCCTGCTAGTCAAAACACAGATACTTGTTGATCTACCCAAATTTTGTTAGAATCAGTAGAAACAGTCTTGCAACTTTCACTCAGTTTTTAGAGGCAGTTCCTCTTTTACATCATTTGCAGATTATCTTTCCCATGAAAACAACTTTTGTAAATTATATGATAGATTAAAAACTATCATAATGATTTAATATCTCTAACTGATTTTTGAAATACAATTTGTTTCTTAAAAAATATTTAGTGAATAACTACTATCAGTACTTACTTTTCTCCAGCACAGGTCCCAAAATATATTTTCTTGGAAGTCACTAAATAAATCACTGACAAGTTTACGAAGCCAAAGATGACTAATGTTCAGAAAGGTCTGTTAGGGAACTGAGTACTCATGAAAACAGTCTTTTCCCAGTTCATACGGTCATTATCCAGAACATTAGTTACTGGAGATAAGGTAGCTAATAGATATTAGATAGATCTAGCTGATTTAGATACACAGTCGAAAAATCTTACATTCTTACAAGGGAGGATTGTGTTCATGAGGATAACTTCATTTTCATTTCAGAAAAATCTACTTATGGAAACATGTATGTAAATTTCACAAGATGTTCAGAATTTGGTTCAGATTTTCATTTCGAAAATCAGATATAAATCCAGGCTGGCCATCTTTCTTAAAGTAGAATGGTACATACAGACTTATATATCTATATCAAATGAATAGTACAGAGAAAAGCATTTCATGTTTGTTTTTGTACAGTTCAATCTGTATTCCTCATTTAAGTTACCAATGAGAAACAATTAGTATTACTCGTGTTTCTTTTGTAATTAATACAAAATACCTACAAATGTAAACAAATTATCTTCATATATTTTAAAAATACTAATAATGCAAACCTAAAAATATTACCAAAAAACCTCCAGATTATATTATTATTATTATTTCTAACTGAAGTGTCATTCTTTGAGTGTTAATAATGAAATAGTTCAGATTGCTGAGGGCACATAGTTAACATGAGCTTTATCTTCTCAGCAACAGAAAAGTGCCACAACAGAAAAAAGTGCACACGTCCCAGATCAATCTGTCATTATCTGCTTGTTCAAAGAAATCCTTTCCCATGGTCCCTTATTAAATCACATGGCATCTAAAGCAAACAATTTCTCCGCTCTGTAAGAGGTGACCATGTCAAACCGATGAAATGAAAAGAATGTGCTACATGTTACCAGGGGAGCCAACAGTGACAGGAACAGGTTGACCTAACAAAAGCGGAGTAGTGTTGGAAGCTCTTCACTGAGAAATATGACCACCAAAGTAACGTAACGCAGTAACAGCAGACACCAGCAGGGAGACTCCAGATACAAATCAGACACTGGAGAAGAAGTGTTTCCATCAGTCCTCCCCCAATCTTTTCCTCCCACTGACTCTGCAGCAGCACTAGCTGTGTGAGGTGTTCTCATTCCTCATGCAGCCCTGCTGCAGCCACACAGCTGCTGCCCATCTTCCTCCTGCCCCATGAGATGGGATCTGGACATGGCCGAGTCTCATGAAACATTAAAGCAAGCGATCTTGTGCTCTGTGGCATGCTGTGGCACCTCTTACTGTCTCAGAGCAATAGGGAAATAAAACCTCTTGCAAGCATAGGAATTGCTATGCCAGTCAAGGCAGCATTTCATTGCTCTAGAGCTGTCTTTGGCACTGGCTATTAGCAGGAAAGGTAAGGTGTTCTTTGCAAAAGAATCTGTCTAAAGAGAATGGGTTTTGCAGTTCCTCACTGATAAGGTGGTCTTGTGGTTAGGAGCAGAAGTGTTAATATCTAAATTTGTCTTAACTTCTTCATCCTTAGAAATCTAACAGGTACCTTGAGCTGAAGATTTCCACTAGCAATGAGTCCCACAGAGTAATGACACATCTACACTCTTCTAAATCCTATGGGAATTCCTGTCGGTACCAATTTAAATATGCCCACTCTTCCCTATAGGACTCTCCTTTGTATATTTAAGAACAGCCGGTATACTTGGTTTGTACAGCATGTTACTTGCTGTTCTCACATCGGTCTTCAAAAATTAACAGCCTCTATTTCTCAAAACTCTTATGTCCACTTTTCCTCTGGTAGATATCACTCATATTGCTAGTATTTAAAACCTCTCTTTTCTATTCCCGTCTGGTGTTTAACATGGTAAATAGACATGAGTACTGAGTTACGTTTGAATAGTAAGATTGATGTGAATATGATCAGAAACATATTCAGTTGAAAATGTTACATAGTTTACATTTATTTTTCTCCAAACAAAAGTTTTGCCAAAATTCTTTACTGATAGGTCAGTAACATATTTGATTTCTTCAGTAAAGTATATTGAAAGTTGTTTGCTACCTCCTATTTTTTCTCCCCTACACGACCCCTAACAGAGAAATAAATACATTGGCATACCAGAAACTTATCAAAGCATGAGAGACAGTAAAAATATTTCCCTGATCTGTTTGATATTGATACTTTCAATTTTTTTCCATCTGCTTCTTTGTCTCTTGACAGTCTGCTTTCTTTTTAAATCTTAACTGTGAAGCAGACTTTTTTTACTGACACAGCCATGGAGAAGCTCAGCTCTCTTTTGTGAGTTTTGTAGCTAATTTAGAGGGCAATTAACAGCTTCAGTCATCTGTGAATTATTATTTTCAAACTGTACGACAACATGACACAGCTTCTCAGAGGAACTATGTCATCAAGAATCAAATACAAAATAAGATTTTACTTTTCAATAGATGAAACGCAAAATAAATCACCTATATTTTTCTGTCTTTCAGGTTGTTTTATAAAAATAACTCCTCTGTATTGAATGAGAAAATTATCAGTTTTATAGAAAGGTTAGAAAATATTCCACCTAGGCAAGAGTATTTGAAAACAAAATATGCAGGTATCTGAAGAAAAGAAAATTAAGATCAGTAATACTCACTGGAAAAACCTAACTAATAATCCTAAATATGATGGATCTAGAGTAGCATGTCTTTTTTCAAACTCAAACAGAAAATTTGTATTTAAGGAAGAAATCATTGAGCAAAGTTGCATGAACTGAGGAATACACTATTGCATACTATGTAGCTCCTTTTGGTCTAAAAATGTTTGCGTTAATTAATAAAAATCAAGTGAGAATGAGTGAAAACACCACATTAAATGGGAAGCAAGGTTGTTTAGGAAAGAGAAGACTTTGCAATATTGAATGTAAGGACTAAACTCTTCTTGTATATCTTGTAGAAGGAGAAGCAGTTGTCAGAGAGATCAAGCAGAGAAGATTTCACTTACATTAGGTCTAAGCAAATTATTTTGACAACCTTTCACTATTACTACAAAGCAAATAAGCATGTCTAATGGGTGGCAAGAATTACTGTCTGAATACACCTCTTTTTCTCACAGTCACAGGATGACTAGCTTACTACAGGCACCAGAGATAACTGAGTTGAATCTCACCTGAAAGGCAACAGAATAGATCAAAAGGACAGGATGGAGGTGGTGTCTGAGCTTTTTTGTTTTGTATAAATTGAGGGGAAAATTGGAAAATCAGAGTTACAGAGCAGGAAAACTTAAGCTATTGCTATGGAAGATAAAGGGCTTAAGAGTTTTGGTTTGCTTTAAAGAAAAATAGCTGCTTTTAGAACTTGTGAGGTAAAAGAAATAGCAAGTTGATTACATCTCAGTTCAAAGGTAAGAGGAAAGAAATAGGTAGGAAATACAGATAGTTCAACAGAAAATAAGGGCAATTAAGAAGCTTTAGAAAGGAGCTGAGCTTCAGCCATGCTATGTTCATATTGAGTTCAAAGTGTAGAAAAAGAAATATTAGAAAATTTTTATTCAGCTGCAGATAGAGCATGAGGAACATAAAGTAACAGTATGGCTTTGTATTTTTCAATTTAGGAGTTATGTAAGAACAGTGCAGACTATGTAAAATAGAAAGTGGAGAAGAGTAGCAAATGAAAAACACAGTCCTAAGTAACCCCCAAAGCAAGCTACAGTGATTCTGCAGGAATGACTGCAGAGGTAGTGAATATGAAGTACCCAAGGCAGTAACTTATGTACCTCTCCTATGTTCACTTATATCTCCTGATTGTCCACTTACAGCTCCTGAAGAATCTCTATTTCTACTTCCTTGTCACTGACCAGACTTTCTGAGCAGAATCGGTGGGGACAGACATGCCCTTCTGGGTGAGCACAGAAGACAGTGGAACCACAAGGGGAGTTTAAATTTTGTTAACTGTGTGTACAATCTTTTGGAGCAAACATCAATGAAGCAAAAAATGTAGGCTCCTTATTTTGTTGAAATAATGTTTTCATATCTTGTGGAATCATAATTTGTGACTACCTTACTGCTGAAAGTGAGAGCTTTAAAAGTTAAAAATTACAACATGAGATTATTCACTGTAATAGAAAAGAAAATTGCTTGTAGGACTGATGAAATCCACTCAAATATGAACTATAGCCTGTTAGTAGCTACTTGATATGCTTTACCTTGATATGTTTTGCTTTAGAAAGACAACTTAATGAAGGAACTTAGTGTTTGTGGTGAGCACCCACATAACATTTCATGTGATTTTTGGACCTTACACTTTCATTATCTGTGCACTTGAAATTTCAACAGTCACTAGGTAGCTACTGATACCTGCAGCTGTAGCTAAGATACATTCTCTTTCTTCAGAAATTTCCCTCTCCCTCCAACAATTCATGATCCCATCCTGGTCATATCTACATGGCCTCACTTGATGTAAACTCGGGAAGATGAGCCCTGTTGAGATGATCTGCTCAGGTTTCTGAGGGCCCAGTTCTGCAGTGTGCTTATATGCTATATACACTACACATATAGTATATGAATGCATTCATGTGTATGTGCATGTACATACTATGACGTGTTACATAATGCTAGATAGATGAAATTTTATCTGAATTTTTACTGTTTGGAAGCCTCTCTCTTGGTCTCTGAAGAATGCAGGTGCTGGAGAGGTTCAGAAGCACCTAATCAGGTACCAATTTACAGAAGTGTACATCGTTATAGATTCTATAGACAGGCAAATAAAATTCCTAAATTCATGTTAATGCAGTCCGTATATTTGCCTAATTAGCTGTATGTGTTAGCTTCTATTTTTCCATTAGTGTTTATAAATATGTAAAGGGCAAGTGTTAGGAGGACAGAGCCAGGCTCTCCATGGTGGCACCCAATGACAGGACAAGGGGCAATGGGTGCAAACTGGAACATAGGAGGTTCCACTTAAACACAAGGAAACACTTTTCCACAGTGAGGGTGACAGAGCACTGGAACAGGCTGCCCAGGGAGGTTGTGGAGTCTCCTTCTCTGGAGACATTCAAAACCCACCTGGACGTGTTCCTGCGTGATCTACTCTAGGTTCCTGCTCTGGCAGGGGGGTTGGACTCGATGATCTTCAGAGATCCCTTCCAGCCCCTAATATTCTGTGAGTCTGTGATGAATTAGATTAGAAGAGCTTCATCTTCAGCTCCAGTTTCGTTGACATTGTTCAAATAATATTTTTCATACTGACCCAAATATCTTGCATGTCTGTCTATTTCTATTATTTTTTTCCATGTCCAAAAAGATCTTTTAAAAAAGAGCTGATAAGCAATGAGTAAAATGCACATGCAGTAATATTTCCACAATTTCCGATCAGAATTTTGGATAAAATATGAATCTATTTTTTTTTTAGAGAGATATTGATCATGTAATTAACATGACTGTATTTCAATCCTCTGCATTACAACAAACCACTAAAGCTAAGCTACAATCTTATCCTTTCAACTGTTGACCTCTTAACTGTGGGCTTTTAGAACAATCATGCTTTGACCATATCTCAATACAGAGTAGATCTCAAATACAACCTCTTGTAATTTTGTCAGACATTTTGAACAAGATTTCTGATTTGAGCGTATTCCAATAATTAAAAACTTTCAAACTACAAGAGACTGTATTTCAGGTCTACTCAGTGTCAAGATATGTTTAGATCCAAGACTTCAGGCACTTCGTAACTAAAATATTTAAGATAATATTTTGATTACCAAAATAAAATGTGTAGGATTTTATCTTAATAAATTATCACTGGAAGTAAAATACTGTTTATGCAGAGGCTCCAAGAATGTAGAATTTTATCTAATACCTTCTCCTCAGTTAATTTACTGAATATATTCAATGAAAATTAAATTTCAAACACATACATTTCTAATTAAGTAGAAACTGCTTCTGAGCATTCCATTTACTACTGGAAACACACAGAGCCCTACAATAAGTTTGGTGAAAGCCAAATGGAATCCAAACCTCATGCGATTCCAAAATCTTTTTATTTGGTTATGTTCTTAACTTTTTCCTCCATCTCTCTTTATAGTTAGGTCTCATATATAGTTCTCTTCAGTCATTGTTATCAGCAGTGATACAGAGTAGGTTTAACCCCAGGTAGCTTTTAGGCATTTTGGAGTTAGGCAAATAATCTAAACTTATCACCATGGGACTTCTTCCCCATTCAGTGGAAAGACATGCCCACCTCTAGAGGTCAGTTTCTCATCAGCCTTTAATACCTCTTTGAAGACAAAATGCATGTCTTTCTCTACTGAGTAAGTTTATCAGCTTGGATAAGCCACTTCACTTTAAGTGGCTAAAATTGGGTTGAAATCTCCCTGCAATTAATCTCATCAGTTTCCTGTACCTTCTAAATGGTGTTACAACAAAGAACAGCTATTCCTACATTTTAAAATATGTATACTGGTTTTGTAGACAGTGAGAAAACAGTGTCAATGCATTTTGCTAGCTTTTCAGCAACGGAAAAAAAAAAAAGTAAATCTGGAAAGGATACAGCATCAAACATAGGCTGAGAAATAATCCTCTAACCTCCTTGTTCTAATAAACATGAATAGAGAGCAGTTTGAGTAAAAAATATCTTTTAAAATGCTTGTATTTCTCATGAAGTGCCCTGAGTTAGCACGAATAAAGTTCGTAGATATCTTGTTCAGACTTGTTCAAAATTTGTAGTACAATTTGTCTACTGAGAAATCCTACTGTATCTAACAACAATTGCTATATTCAAATTGTATGTTTTCAGAGTATGTATACCAATATATCTACTCATCTGAAAAAAAAAGACTTTAAAAAAGGAAGGATAACTTAATACTGTTGCAAAAAATGCAATTGCTATTATTGTATTTTATTCCATGATGAGCAAAGTATTTTATCAAGGAAGAGATCCATATTTCTCATATCGGTGAGATAAATCAGAGGGTAAGATATCTACTCTGAGAAGCTGCTAATATGTTCTGTGCTGATGCTTACAGAAATTTATTAATCTACTACCTATCCAACTGGAAAATTGTTGTTTGTGTGCTTCCTGGAATAGACACAAAACAAGAAAATGCTCAGGCCTATTACATTATCATAGCTAATAGTAGTTTTCAGTTTGCTGACCCAAGTAGCCTGGAAGCATAGCTTTCACAGTTTAAAAAAAATCACAACCTATTAGTAGCAATTAATTGCCTCTATAAACACTTCCAAAATTAGCTTATTGAACAGCATGAAGATAACTGGAAGTTCTCTGCTTCATTTGCTTTTCTTCCCCTATAGTTTATACAAGATGTTTCTGCATTCCAGTCCTCTCACAGGACAGATTATTGAAAACATCATTCTTATATGTGAGCAATTTCTGCTGCTGAAAATGTTAACATAAAGGAAATTTTAAGAAGTCCAGATGCCATCAGAGCTTTGCAGTGTCCAGCAGATCTTTGGGAAATATTGCTTGCACGTAGTTTAAATGAGAAAATATTTCAGTTTTAATGAAAAAGACATGACAGCTTGTGTGTGCCAGTTTTTGGCAGGCAGATGGGCTTCATAAATGCCTTACTTAAGAAAAAAATGCATAGATCATAGGTATAGAGAACAACTTCTGATCCATCCTAGTCACACAGAAACCACAGGTGTCAATTCCCACGCACTAGCTCTGACTAAAGTTTGCAGCTTAACAAAACCCCACAAAACAACAGAAGCATTTTCTTTGACAGGACAGCAGATGACGTTTAATCATCCTTACCAGTGTGGCCTGCAGAGGAGTCAAATTGAATCTCAGGAGCTGTGTCTTCTGCATGTGTAGGAGCTGCTGGTAGTCCCAGAATAAGTTGATCTATGTCGCTTCCAGCTGGTTGCTGCTGATCAGACCCAGCAGAGCTGAGGACCAGGAAAGGTTTACTCTGATGCACCAATCCCTCCTTGTGGAAGCTATAGTACTTTTGATTCTCCTTTCCTAAATGGGGACTAAAAGTCTCGAAGAGTCGGCCCTGCTTATCAGCTGTTTTCTCCCGGGGCTTCGAATTTTTCTGAGAAAAAGCGCCACCTGCCTTGCCACTGTAATTTGGCCCATGAGAAGGCAAAGGACCTTCACTCAGCAGGTTTTTTAACTCTTGCAGACTTTGTTTAGAAATGTCAGGTGCCCCTGTGAAGGACTCTGCAGTGCCACTTCCTTTGGTGGTTACAGTACTGCCCAGGGAGCCCATCTTTGTTATATGAAACTTGACATCTTTTTCTTCCATCCCACCCCATTCTTTTTGCTTACTCTCTGCCTTCTTGCTGCTCTCTCCTCTGCATGCTGCCTCTGTGCACCCAGCTTTCCCTGTGCTCCTCGCAGGTTGCACACCTGTGGGCTGCTCCATTTTAGCTGGTGTATCTATTTCCTCATACAATTTTCCTATGATTCTTTTTCCAGTGTCAGCATTTTCCTGGATTTCTCCAGACATGTCTTCTTTTATGTCACTGCCAGTACATGAATTGTCACGTCCCCCTCTGTCCTTTTGTACTGCAGGAAAGCTAGTCATGTTTTGAAGAGGCTGGTCTGATCTTGGTTCTGAGCAACCAGTAGTTCCTTGAAGGGGGCAAGGATCTGGGATTTTTGAGGTGCAGGACAGCTCCATCTTCTCATTTTCTAAAGGAGGAACATACTTTGTAGGACCTTTGACTCCTTTTTTCTTTCTGAAACCACATATATTGTTGCCATCAACTTCATCATTGTCACTTTCAGATGTGTTCTGTAACCAGCAATAAAATATACAACCAAATAACATGCATGAATGAAACAGGATATGGTAATAGAGTACTACCACAAGCTGCATTTACCTTGTAGTACTTCCATTACTTCTTGCTGATGGAGATCTCTGTGGACATTTGCTGACCCTGAAATTCTGCTATTTTGATTTTTAATATTTCACAGTATTCTTTTTCTTATGTTTTAGAACAAAACTTGTAGAAATGCCTTCACACTATAGTTTTGAGGCAGATTTAGTAGATTAAAATACAAGACATTTTACACTGTGTGCCGTAATTTGTCAAACACGTGCCATTTAAATGTGAAAGAATTACTTTAATAATTGCATTTAAGTATATTCTTGCATATATTAAAACTGTATTCATAAAGGAAAATTATGACCATGAAACATAGAGTATTGTCAATTATTACAAGTATAAACAGTGAAACATGAAAATAAACAGCTTTTAAATTAATTTCAGGATCTAATTTGGTCAAATAACTGAACTTCTCAGGCAACAGTCAAAAAGAGAAACTCATATTCAGATGTGTAAATAGGAAAGAACCAGAAAACAATATTTAGCTTTATATAAGGCATTGATATGATTTATATTGTAGTGATGGAAGCAGATTTTAAAATGGATGTAAACATGTGGAGAAGGTGCAAAAAGGAGGTATGAAAATTATTCTGCTTGCATTATCCCAAAGAATATCAAGAAGTGTCTAAATCAAGAAGTGTCTAGATCTCTCCTAACCCTGATCTCTACAAGAGTTTGACTCATCTGCTTGTAACAGGGAAAAAGACAAGACATCAAAACTAGATAGATTCAAATTCTAAAAGTAACAGAGCTTTTAATATTGTAAGTGATTAATTATTTTGCAAACTATCAAGGTAGAGATTGAATTCTCTGTCTCGTGATATCTTTAAAAAGACTCCATAATACGTTTTAACAAAGATATAAATCACTCCATAGCCGATCACAACCTGTTATATTGCTTATTAATACCTACTCAAGTATATATTCAAGACTCAGTAGGCTGACTAACAGTCCTTGGTTTGCTTAGGTCTGGAATTAACATCTGTAAAAATACTGGGAAATCAAGAGATATCCTCTGAATGAGACTGTTCTTTACCTTTTCCACAAAGTAATAATCTGCACTCTTTCCAATTTCTGAATTTCCAGAAGAAGTAGGGATCTGCACAAAAGCAAAGTGAATGCTAGTCTAGATAAGGCAAAAGAGATTCCAATTGGTAGACAAAAGCACGTAGAAGAAAAAGCAGCAGCATCTGATATGCATATGGAAGGAGACAGTTACGTGGCCTCCATTAAGGTCATTAACACCTTTCTCTAGATTATTCCTCTCTATTTTCCATGTTTCTCATTATGCTATTTTCTATAATTATCTAGTCAAAAAAGGCTCTTATAGCACAGAGCTCACAGAAATATTTCCTTCCTCTCTCCTCCTTGCTCTAAATTTCTGCAACATGATGGATTTACAGCTACTTCGGAAGCTTCCTGGGCCATTGTTGTCAGCATGGAAGGCAGCTGGCCACCAGCTCTATAGAGAAGATAGGCCCCTCTGTGCCTGGAACTTCCATACACATATCTTGACATTTTCGTGCTTGTGATGCCCACTTGCAGTCACAGTCACTGGCTCAGTCACAACAGAAATCCTTGCTTACCCCAGTTTTAGCACTCGGTTTTTAATTAATCCATTTCTTCAATCTAAAGGCTTTGGTTTATTCCTGTAATACATCCATAAAATAATTCTAAGTGTATTGCTGGTATCTCTACACATTCACCCAAGTAGAATAGGCTTAATTCCTACAGTCTACATCACTTTGGGATGTAAATGTAATGAAAGAACTTTCCTGAAAAACTAAGCACACTAATAGAGAATTATAACAGAAATTTTATAACCTCTATTAGTAATGCAAGAAAGTGAAAAAAGTTGAGGGAGAAACAGTAGGAGTGGAAAAACCAGGGTCTACCAAATGGAAAAACTGAAATAATTTTGAAATAAAAGAGGCATTAAATTAGATTTCTAGTTGTGTAAAAATTTTTTGAGTGATAGGAGGGAAGAGTTCCAGCTGTGAAAGCTATAGTTATAAAAAGATTGAATTTTTTAATGAATTTATGAAAAATATTTACTTAAATATCTTTTATAGCCGAGGTTGCTATCATTAAAATATCCTAATTTACATTTTGTGAAGCTTTCAAAATTATTTTGTTCTCTTTGAGTAACTGGAACCAGTAGCACAATCATAATAACATCTGCATTTCTGCTTTATAAGGTATCCCTACTCTCTATGCTCAAAGATAACCACTGAAAATTTTAATGTTAGACTAAGTTTTTGCCTGTTGTCTTTATTGTTTATCTCAGAAAAATATTCAATAATATAGCTGAAAGATGAGTGTATTGGGTTTGGGTGAGGTGGAGTTAATGTTCCCCAGAGCAGCTCTTACGGTGCTGTGCCTTGTACTGGGAGGTAGATAAGATGCCAGAGTTGTGGCTGCTGCTGAGCAGCACTCGCACAGCACCGAGGCTGGCTTTCCAACATCTTCCCACCACCACCCAGTGAGATGGGGTGGGCAAGATCTTGGGAGGGGACACAGTCAGGACAGCTGACCCAAACTGACCAAAGAGATATTCCACACCATGTGACATCAGCTCAAGTATAAAAGGGAGAGAAAGGAGGAGGGGGTTTGGGTCATCCATTTGTGAAGACACTTGTCCTCCAAGCAACTGCTACGCGTACCAGAGCCCTGCTTCCCAGGAAAGGCCAGGCATTGCCTGCTAATGGCAAGTAGAGAATAAAATCTTGTTTTGCTTCGCTTTGCACGCGCATGGCTTGCTTTTTGCTTTGTTTGCCTTTTCCTATTAAACTGCCTTTATTTTACCCCATGGGCTCTTCCCATCTTATTCTCTCCTCCCCTGTCATGCTGAGGGAAGTAGGGCACCTATTGCTCTCAAAGAAAAAAACTGGTCATATTTACCTTTAAATAAACGAACATCTTGTATTTACACAGAGAGCAACCTATGTGTTAATTAAGGTCCTCAGCATAAGGCACACTGAATTTGCACAGGAGAATGACTCTTCATTTCTAAATAAACTCAAATATCTATAGACTTCCATTTAGAAATCATCCATAATATTTTCTGCAGTGAAAAAGGACTAGTTTTGTTGCAAGGTACGAATACAGCATCCCTTCATATTACAGACAGTCCTATACATGAGCTGTGACAAAGCCTTACTTGCTTATCAGTTTATATAATGTCTGCCAACAGAAAAGGTCTAGCACCTGGGCACAGAGAAGAGAGCACCTAGGAAATTGGACTCATGAATTATCTGTTTATTTCTAACAAGTTTTTTTCCTACAGAACATAGGCATGATTAAGTAAAATAGCAGCTTGAAATAGTTACAGTGCAAGCGAGCTGCATACAGATCATGACAATTTCATGGAACCACATATTCTACTGTGCCATTCAAGGAAAGTAAAATAGTCACGGCGTTAATATGGCAAAAGTTCTGATTATTTATTTTTTTTTAATTGCTGAATGTTTTCACATTTTTGTTGCTTTGTGGCAGAACTAACAGATATTAAAGTTACTTGACATTTCTTTAGCCAACATTTGTTTCAGCATCATTCAATTTTTGTTTGGTTGGTTTTTTTCAATATTTGCTGGTACCCTTAGTCCGTCTTGAAAGCTTTGAAATTTTCTTATCTTTCTTAGCAAATGAACGCTTGGATGGTGATTCAAATATTCCTGTCAGAAGGATAGGTACAAAATATAAACAATGTGGTCCATAGCATGCAACAAATCTGAGATTTAGCTTTTTCTTTCTAAAGATATCTAATGTTAATTGTCATTGACAGCTATTGGTAGTCCCTCAAGTTCTGATTTTCATCAGGACTTCCTGCCCTAGTGCTGCAACTCATATTGGTAGATTGATCCTCTCTGCACTGGGGGTTTGCACCTGGTTAGGTTTTAGTAGAGGTGGAACACCGCAAGTCCTACAATAGGCAGGAAGAGTAGAGGTGGATCAGGTCTCACTACCTGTTATGGATAATCTCAGTTCATACAAATAACAGCTTTCCTTGTCTTCGCTAGATACCTACTGTGTCACTTTGGGTACACGAGAAGCTGAACATCTGTGACTTTCAACAGAGCATTAAGTGCTACAGTTGTGCATTACAGCAGCATATTAGGGGAACCATTCAGGTAGGAAGAGGAGAAAATAGAGAATAGTATCAGCAAGCAAATATTTCAGTACTATGCAGATAAAATTGCTTGTGCTACTTAACCCAATTACATGCCACTTCTGGTATGCCATCAGCTCATAGACATTTTATATCTTATGGTAACACAGAAAATATACATCCAAAGCAATTTTTCTTAATCAATGTGTATTCACTTTTAGACTTTGTACAAGCTCTGAAGTGGAACATTATATCATGAAACACAGCACTGCCAAAAGTCACTTCATCTGTAAATCTGCCAATTTACAAGAAGAGAGCATTTGGAAATGTAAAGTGTTGCCTTTGGGAGGAATAGTAAGTACTGAGATTTCTGGTGTGTGAAACACATCTGGAAATCCAAGGCAATTCATGACTTTTTGCCTTAAAAAGATTTTACAGGTGACTGAAAATATATCTGTGATGTTCTAAAAGGCAAATTCAGAGGCTGCAGAAGGCACCTATTATTTTTCTCCTAATTTTTGTTTGCTTCATGACCTCAGGCAAGATTGAAAATGTTATTGGAGTTTCAAATAGAATGGTTTGGGTTGTAAGGGACTTTTACTGGTCATCTAGTCCAACCTCCCTGCAGTAAGCAGTGATATCTTTAACTAGATCAGGTTTCTCAGAGTCCTGTCCAACCTGACCTTGACTGTTTCTATCTCTATGACCTCTATGGGCAACTGGGTCAGTGTTTCACCACCTTCATTGTGAAAATTTTCTTCTTTGTATCTGGTTTAAATCTCCTCTGTTTTAGTTTAAAACTATTACCCCTTATCCTGTTGCAGCAGGCCCTGAAAAAAGACTGTCCCCACCTTTCTTATAGGTGCCCCTTAAGTACTGAAAGGTCTCAATAGTCTCCCCAGAGCCTTCTCTTCTCCAGGCTGAATCATCTCAACTATCTCAGCCTTTCTTCACACGAAAGGTGTTCCAGCCCTCTGATCATTTTTGTGGCCCTCCTCTGGACCTGCTCCAACAGACTCGTGTTCTTGTGCTGAGGACTCTAGAGCCGGACACAATACTCCAAGTGAGGTCTCATCAGAGCAGAGTAGAGCAGTAGAATCATCTCCCTTGACCTTCTGGTCACTCTTCTTTGAGTGTAGCCCAGCATATGGGTGGCCTTCTGGTCTGCAAGTGAACACTGCTGGCTCATATCTGGGTTTTCACCCACCACTACTCCTGAGTCCTCAGCAGAGTTGCTCTCAACCTATTAATCCCCCAGCCTTTATTGATATCAGGGAATGCCCCAACCCAGGTGCAGGATGATGCACTTGGCCTTGTTCAACTTCATGAGGTTCACATGGGGCCACTTTTCAAGCTTGCCCCAGGTCTTTCTGGATGGCATGCTGTCCCTCTGGCATGTCAGCTGCACCACTCAGCTTGGTGTTATCTGCAAACTTGCTGAAGGTGCACTTGATCCCACAAGATCAAGAGATAAACCTCTCTCGAAAACTTATTGATAAAAAGAGTATGAAAATGAGAAAGACACTCACACTGTAGCATTTGAAAGAAAAAAAAAAAAACAAAAAACAAAAAATGTAAAAAGAAAGTTAATTTAAAAGATGTTCTGAGTAACTGTAGATGCATTTCTACAGGATTTCCGCAACAGAAAAAGGTGAAAGAGGCAAGTTGCAATTCTAGCGGGAGCTTTTATTTATCTAATCAATAAGATAACCCAATGTTCCTGTTACTGGCTACCCAAAAAAGTGATGCAAACACTGGTGATAGATCACCAGATAGAATGTGATAGATCACATTCTTTTTTTCTCTTGTATTTCAGATCATTAACCAATTTTAGTCATTATTTTAATTGACTATTAAGTTTTTCAAGAATGAAAGATTAATTTTGCAAAGAACACCAAAATACCAAAATCTGGTATAAGTAATTAGAAAACCATGAGAAACTAAACCAGGAAATTTAAAATTATGTAAGGTTTGATTGGCTGAATTTTTATTTATGAAAAATTAAACTGCTTCACTTAGGTTTGACTTTTCTTTTTTCCTGTCATATAAAACAATGTTGAAAGACTGAAATTAAATATTTCCAATCCAAAAAAATCTTAATATATTGTTCAAGTGATGTTGACACATAATATTATTCACATAGTTTGAACTTTTTTCCAGTTTTATTCCAAAAGCAACACAGGGTTTCAAAGTATTTCAATTGCTATAAAACAGTAAATGCTGTTGAATCTTTTCTGGCCCACTCCGGCTGTTACTAGGTTACCCCTTACAACTCCTCCAGGTTGGTACAGTCAAGTTTAATTAGTCTTTTGTGTAGTAATAAATTAAAAAAATTAGAAGTCAAGTCAACAGGAGGTGCTGCTTAAGAACTCTACACCATAGTACCCAAAAAGCAAGTACACCCGTGTCCAAGTACTTTCCCTGCCCTTTCATCTGACACATGGAAAGCATTGCCCAGCACTCTCCCAGTAACCAGGCAGTGAAGAAGCCAAGAAGAAGAAACAAACTATCTACTGCTGGGAATTAATGCAGCCTCACTGGAGACACCAAAGCTACACACATTTGTAGCAGAAGGGGATCTGGCCATGCAGTCCTTCAAATGACAACAAAGACATTTCCAAGGAGCAGCTCCAGGCACAGAGAGGGGTTTTGGCTCTTGCATGCAGTGCTAAAACAATGTGTGCTATGATGAACAGGCGGTGGTGGCTTGTAATCTAGAGACATGAAGATCACAGTACATTGTCAAGATATTGCTGTGACTAATTTCTCCCTCAGTGACCTTGTATGCTGAAATATCCCTTTTGAGAGTGATTAACTGCTACAAAAACCTCCTAGTGAAGGACCTGAAAATGGCATAAGTATTAGGTACATGTGATTATTTTGCAGTTACAATATTGTGTCACTTATTTTCATGTCTGACATTTGCCTTTATCTTCTTCTCCCACCCAAAGCCTTCGTACTACATATGCAATTACTAGATTAGCTCCTCAAGGTCATTGAATTTTCTGCTGCCTCAAAGCAGCCTTGTGGCAAGGCTATTTGAAAATACGTTTCCTTGGACTATGTCACCTGTGCCATGTAAAAAAAAAATCCCTGAAGTAAGATAGAGTCCCAAAGAGAAGAAGCTGATCCTGCCTTCATGGTGATTTGGGACTGCAAAAGTACACGTATCTCTCAAATTTGCAGCAGTGTAAATGATACCTAAAAGCAGGATGCATTTAATAGTTGACTAATCCTCAGGAAGACATTTGCGAGGGAATGGACTTAATGATCTACAAGGCTTTTATATCTGATTTCCATGACTCATTTCATATACAAAGACAATCTAGGAGGCAGTCAGTGAGTCAGAGTAGGTGCATCTCTGGCATATAAAGTATCCATTTGTTCACCTTAATAAAAATGCCTGGTAGCCTCAGGAAGTCAGCCTGCATCATCACTTCCAAGCCACATTACATCTTTCTCAATACTTTTAATAAAGCATTTTAATATTAAGTTTTCACAATGAAATCTTCTGCTTCTGGACACTACTCAAAATAACAAATACATCTATTTCATAATAATTTTTTTTAACTCTTTTGACAATATGTATTACAATGTCAAAACCAGAAACTGTTTTAAAATCCACTCACGTACAAACTGAGCAGCAACACAGGTTGGTAGCCTGACTCAAAAGCGTCACTTTCTTATTCAGGTCAGACTCTGGTCCACGAATTGTAGTGTTTTCATTTACATTAATGAAGCCAATCTGTTTTCCCACAAATATTAATGAGACCAGATTTTAGACCTCTCTCTATTTTACTTTTGATAGAGTTATAAATGAGAGATGTAGGAAGTTAGAACACATTAGATTTACTTCCTAAAGCAAATGAGGTCTTTTCAGCTTAAACAAGAAGCCTTTCATTGACCTGCATTTGCTTCAGAGTTAGGCCATGTTCACCATAGGTGCACAAAGAGCCTTGTACACAATCCGCAATGAAGTATTCACCCACTAATTCTTGAAGTAGATGCAAGAAGTACTTTATATCAGCATATCTGCTCAAAAACCATTCATGGTCAGTCCCTTACCTGCTGAGTAAGATTTTCCTTTTTGTTCATGTCCACTTCATTCTACTTCAGGTCACCATTAGAAATGGCCTAGTAAAAAACTAGTAGAAAGACATCCCATATTTATAGGCATAGATACAACAAAGGTTAGTTAAAACAGAATTGCTGTAAAGTTCTTTTCCCAGAAGGCCACGCAGATGATAAACTATAAAGAGCAACCCCAACGTGTCATGGCCAAGAGCACTGATTTCTGGAACAGTGTTAAAGTAGTAAACTGACAAATACATATTATTAGCTGCCTGCCTGCCTGCCTGCCTGGAAACAAAGACAACTGAATATAAAACTGTTTTGCTCAACTTTTCTCCTCACAAAAGGCTTTTGTCCTGTAACAAGCCATTTCTGTTCTGGAATAGAAGCTATTGTCAGTCTCCTTAGAGGTAAAACCTATATTGGGCATTATAACAACAGTATGTTACTGAGGCACATGGACAGGAATTTGAAAGGCACAGCACACTGCAAGAACAACATGCAGTACTAGCCTGTTATTCTGGGTGCTTGTATGTTGTTAATTAATAGTGATGGATCTGGTTGTATTAGAACTGGGGAGAAAGGTCTTTTTTTTGCATTAGAGCTCCAAAAATATTCCAAAGATTAGATAGTTCAGCTTGTTTTTCTTATGTTTTTTGTTGTTGTTTTGTTTTTTTTATCGGGTTTAACACAGATTCAAAGAATTGTGTTTGGCATTTCATTCATTCACGTTCCTTTAGCTGACATAACATTACAGGATAACTATATCAAGTGCGCTTACAGCAACTCTTCCCAAAGACAGATCACTCAATAAACACAAGCAAACATTATGTTAGGATTAGCATTTAACCCTGTAAAATGTGGGCTTGGCATTTTTTATACTTTCCAAAAAAAACGTATAAATAAATAAAATTTGAGTTTGTTAAAATTGGCCCATAAAATCAGTGACTATGGGTTAGGAGCTATAGCTCAGAGACCTCTTAGTCATCATCAGTGAAATTTAGAAATACAGCTGCCCAAGTCCCCAAGGATTCTGAAAATCCTTCCACGTCTTCGAGATACTGAAAGGCCACAGCTCCTAACTTTGTGACTCTATCTGTGCAATTTCTGTAACTGCCTCTGTTACAAACTGTCCCACTTGCCACAGAGCAGAGCAAGCAAGGAAACAACTGAAAGTTTATTAGTATTCAAGAAATAGGCTTACCTAAAAGTGTTGACATTTTGTCGAGCAGAAATTAAAAAAATCAACACCCAGCACACTCTATGGGACTGGGCTCCCTCAAGTCCAATAGGATGGAAGTCAGAATTTTTCTTTCAGAATACTTTTTCAAATAAGTTGCCCTCAGACAGTCATCGCACAATACAATGATACAGACACCCGTTCTAGGTAATGTATGGGTGTCATAGACCTATAGCTTACCATGGCAGAGTTGCTTGTCAATCTATGTTGTGAAGAGCTGTGCCAAGAGGAGAACTCTTCTGACCAGAACTACTCAGACCAAACAGTCTGAGAGGCAGAGGCCAGACAGGTCTGCTGGCTCTCCATTTTTTTTCATTTTGAATGCAAATCTGAACAACTTCAGCTCATGATTCAAAAAAAAAAATACAGTTTAGGTTAAAAATCTCATTCTTCAGAGCAAGAAAACTAATCTTCACAAGGGCAGTCAAACACAGGTTGCCCAGGGAAGCTGGGCGTACCCTTGGAGATATTCAGGACTTGACTATACAAGCCCTGGGTAACCTGATACAACTACGATGTTGACTCTGATCTACTCTGGTAGATCAGACCTGATGACTATCACTGATACTATCCTGCCTAAACTATTCTTACTCATTTATACATCTTTTTAATGAACTCTTTTACATTTTTGCAAGTACAAAATGTCTCCAACATACTTTATATTCTGTTCTATTTTGTTCTGCTAAACAGAACATGGAGGTAAGAAAGAACAACTTGTGCATTAAAGAGTGCAGTTTTTCAGGCACTGGCCTGACAAACACCGTCAGTAATGAATTATCTTTTCATCCGCACTGGAAGGATCAGTTATTTCCATCTCAAGTGCCTATTAGATCTTCCTAAAACACAGCATTTTTCTGTTTCATTTTGTTTTCTGGACAGAGTGAAATAGGAGAGGGAGAGAGCTCTCTGCCAACACGTGCCTGTGAAAGGCTGGTGGTTTCAGTAGAACTGTGCTGATCAGAGAAGTTGAAAATCTGATCCAGAAACTACCACAATAGATGGGCTGCTGCAAAGAGTAGTGTGCTCAGTAGCACAGTTTGTTCAATAATGTTGATCGTCTTCCCACCTTACAAAAACAAGATAAAACAGGCCAAATCTACTGCATCTGCATGAGGAATATGCAGGTTTTTGTAAAGAAACTGGCTTTTATATATGGATTCAGAAAGACGTTTTCTGTCAGTATTCTGTCAGCTTTTGCAAAAACCTGCTTTCACATGGGTGTGGGAGTATCACTTCATAAAAAACAAACCTCTCTACAGTCTTTCTCAAAAAACACTCCAGAGAGAAAGGTATACTAAGAGGAAGAACTATTCTATTATTATCCAATAGAGAAAACAGTAGAAGTATTCTATTATTATCCAATAGAGAAAACAGTAGACAAAATTAATGGAACCATGTTTATTTTATATTTATCATTGAATTCTGCATGACAGGCATTTCTGTTAAGGCTAAGTGTATTATAAAGTACTGAAAAGTTTATAATCGTACAGCAGTCTTTTATAACAATATTTAACCCTGCCCAGAGTGAATGGCCATAGTTGAATGAAGCAACAGCTTCCAGCATCAAGATGAAAAGTTAATAGGCCTAGAAAATTAAGGTGGGCAGAAGATTTTGGTGTTGGCTATCAAAGAAAGGTTCAAAGAGTATGGAATAATGATGACTGCTTGACTGGGAACTCACCTGCAAGAAACATTTGCACCACTCCCACCCCACTGAACTCAGAACCTGGCAGGTGGATGGGGTGGAGCCGGCCTGCCTCTCAGGATCTTCCATTTTCAGCTTCTTGTCCTATCTTCCCCCTCTTCCTCCTTTTCCACTTGATTACAAAAACACCTTTTCCAGTCTTTAATCGCTTCAGATACCTGTAGCAAAATTTAGTTCATCTTCCTTGCTAAGAAGCCTTGAGATGGTTTAACATTAGCATAACTCTGCACGAAAAACATTTTTTCCCAGTTTATTCTGGCTACAAAATCATTTTTAACATTGTTATTAGTAAACCCAGTTCCTCGAGAGTGTGTATAACGGAGTCTAATATTTTGACAGCTGTATGTTCTTTGCAATGTCACTGGAAAGGAAGCCTCAGAAGAATAGTCCATAAGGATGTTTTCTAGAGCAGAAGCAGAGATTGACACAAAATAATCCCTTTGTCTTAGAATGTAGAACTCATACCATGAGCTTACATAATTATTTGATTGTTTGTGGGTTTCAACCACAGTTTATCAAATATTAATATAAAAATGTAGGCACCTTAGAAATATAACACAGACCAAACATCACAGAAGTGATGACTTAATACTTTAACTACAGCTACTTTGTATGCACTATCTATGATGAATAAATGGTAATGAGTAAGTGCAAACTGCTCATTATCCCATTAGCAGCTCTTCAGCAGCTAAAAAAAAGCCTGTCTTATGACAATTACTGCAGCAAATAGCTACTAATTCAGGGGAGCTCTCTGCTGTCAAGCTGCCAACAACCTCCATACATACAACTTCACCATCATTTGGCTTATAAATACTTCTGATTCCAGCTACCACTGTAAGGGTTTTTTCAAGTATTTTCAAAAAAAAAAAAAAAAAAA
>VWZK01002241.1:72113-121658 GCA_013396935.1 Baryphthengus martii
GCCTACAAGAAAGCTGGTGAGGGACTTTTGAGGATGTCGGGTAGTGATAGGACTAGGGGGAATGGATTCAAACTAGAGGAGGGTAGATTTAGATTGGACATTAGGAAAAAATTCTTCCCCATGAGGGTGGTGAGACACTGGAACGGATTGCCCAAAGAGGTGGTGGAAGCCCCATCCCTGGAAGTTTTTAAGGCCATTTTGGATGGGGCTCTGGGCAACCTGGTCTGGTGGGAGATGTCCCTGCCCACATCAGGGGTGTTGGAACTACATGATCTTTAAGGTCCCTTCCAACCCTGATGATTCTATGATTCTAAATTACAGTAATACAGACAAGGCAAATTGCTGCAAATCACAATACATAGTCTCAAAATATGAGCTGTCTCTATTGGTGTAAATGATGGTGGCACTAAGCACACACAGAGATGTACACACCACTGATTGGGCAGGAAGACACAAGAGAGATGCTACTCTGATAGGCTTGCTCTGAGTCATTTTCCTTTGATTCTTCTCATTGGCCAGAGTATCTGCTAAATTGTACTGTCTCCTTCTCCAGCAGTGTTTGAAAATGTTCTAAGTTGATAGGTCTGACAGAAGCCAGGAGAACTGCATACAGGTAAACCTAAGAGATTTTTAGTCAAACATTTTCTGCTTTAAAAACTTCAAAGAGTTTAAGAGATAGTGATGAAAAATAAAGACCAGAATAGAAGTGATGTCACTTAGTGATATGATCTCACTTAGTGACGTGGTCTAGCTAGGTGTTATGGTGTTGAGTCATAGGCTGGACTTGATGATCTCGGAGGTCTATTCCAGCCTCAACAATTCTGTGATTCTGTGATTCTGTGTAGGAACGAGACCTTTTCAGTCATTCCATGGGAAACTGTGGCAGAATAGCCTTCCAGATAATTAGGCAGAAAGGTAAAATGAATACTACATTCCTAATCTTTCAATCCCAACTTTTAACTGTCAAATAAATGGGAAATAGTTGTCATGTTCTCTATACACGTTAGGTGGCACCATCCTCACAGATTTATGGTTTACATCAACAACCAGTAAAATATTAATTCTGAAATCAAGTATGAAATACCTTGACACAGTAGGTACTTGATTTTCTACTAGTAGGAATCTTTTGTATTATTTAGACAAGAAAGAGTATTTAGTATAAGCGCAAAAGAAAACTCCATTACAGAGGAAAAGCTGCAAGGAATAGCTAGGAGGAAAGTAGAAATGCCAAGGGATTTACTAGTAAAGCTTGCTCTGTAATAGGCTTATTATTAAGCCTGCAATGTACTCTCCATCTCTAAACAGGTTCTATTCCCAGAAAAATAACAACTAAAACCCACTTATGATTCAACTTCTTTAGCTGGTTTATGATAATTTGTCAGGACCTTTACATTATTAATGGAGTAATTTCTCAAAAATGTTGACTGAGGTTGCCAATTCCATTTTTTAACATTCATCCCTATTTCACAGTGTGGTTCTCCCCATCTTAAAATGAAGTTAGAACTTTTTTAACACTTCTAGGAAAGGAATAAAGAGGCACTAAGTGGTTTCTATTTCATTGCTTCATCTCTAGTTTAACACCCTGAGGAGGTCATGCAATCAGTTTAAGTAACTTCTCTTTCACGGCCTAAGGTGTTAAGGTCATATTTGTAAAGGAAAATAGATGGTATTTGAAATTTTCACATATGCATCTTATTACTCCTATTGCTGATGATCCTCCGATACCAAATTTCATCTCAGTGCAAGCTCATGTCATTTATCAATGCTCACAGAGACAGGTGACCCAAACAGCCTGTGTCTTGAGTAGGAGTTAGATAACAAAGTTGGGGATTTTTTTAATCTCATGATGACTCAATATGCAATTTTAGATGCCAGATAAAATCAGCCTCTGAATCCAATTACAACTTCTGTTAATGGGAGACCTTTTCATAAGCTCTAAGATTTAATCCAGTAATTTTAAATGTTCTTCCATTTTGTCTATATCCAGACAAAAATGCTATGAGAACCTGAAGTCATGGCCCTAAATACTTAGACTTAACTGCCTTGGCAGGACATCATGCAGTGGCCATGCAATTATTATGTGTATCACAGTATTCCAATCTGGTGTGTCTTACAAGAGATACTTACTCTGTTTTCTTTCTCATATTGCTACATCAGAACTGAATTAAGGGTGACCAACCCATGAATCAAAAAAAAAACCAACCACACACAAAAAAAACACACAAAAAAACTTGTCTCAAATAATAGCAACAGGAGTTGGAAAATATTGCAAAGGAACTGAGTATACTTATTCAATTGCTCCCTTGGAAACTGCATTGCTATCAATGTTAAAAAGTTTTCAAAGAACTGCAGCAAAACTTTGATGAAAATACTTTTAGACAGTGAGGGTTACCAGGTAACTCTAAAGTGCCTTTCTGAGTTCCTTCTTACTGTCTGTGCGTACCTTACACACTTACTGAGGTAATAGTACTGTCTATGCCTAGAAGGAGGAGGAGAGAACCAGAGGATTTTTCTGTAGTGTGCTGTTGCTGGGACTGTATCTGCAATTGTGGAAAAGAGGTTTGGCTATTAAAAGCAAACTTTGTGGGTTAAAAGTAGCTAATATATACAACAGCACTTACTGCAGTAGAGGATATGGTGAATGTTTATCATCATCGTGTGGCAGTTTTGCACACTCACTTGAGTCAGGTAATACCAGTGCATTCCACAAATGTCAGTTATTGTTTGTCATACTTGAAACAAACACCCCCAGGATCCAACCACTGAATTAAATACCCATTATAATAGGAATGGAATTGGACAGAGTGAAGTTAAGATTAACATAAATTGTGTAACAGATGTTTAAGCACTTCATTAGTGTGATGAGTATTTGCAGTATGACTATTCTCAGACTCTGATAGGTGAGAGAGAGAGAAGAAACTTGTGCTCAAGAGGAACAACTGCTCAGAGAGAAACACCGAAACATAATACTCCTTGCCACACACTGTCCCAGGATCTGCAGGCTCAAGGAGATACTTCTTGTGTGAGATATGGAGAGTAAATATTCCCTCCTTACTGGTTCTAGGACAGAAAGAATAGGGCAAAATAAGTGCCAATACTTTATATCAGGGCAGTAATCACTTTTATAAATCAGGTAAATTCTTATAGATTGTTTCTTAGAAGCTATGTAAAAACATTGTTACTAGTCATCAAAATCGTTGGTCACTACCTGCGTGGGCTGGATTGATTGTTATGAATTTTAGGTAGAAAACTCATCATCTCACTATTTATCCTCCATGCTAATCAAATCTTCCACTTGACTCCCTCCCAAGGCATACCAATATACAAATTAAATTAGTAAATATATATTTTCCTGATACTTTTCACATTAAAGTAATAGTTAGCTGTTGTGTATGGAATGATGAAAATATATTAGGAAAAGCCCTAGAATAAATATAGTTCAAGTACAATTAAACTTCACCCAGTGTACATCAATCTTTGTTCACGAAAAAAAGAAAAAAGATAATTTTGCTAGATGCGATCTACAGAAGCTAAGGATCATTGCAAACTTCACTATGCAAGAGGAGAGTCCACTGTCTTTCCTTTTCTACCATGAACACACAAGAAAGGAAGGAAGACCTACCAAAACAAAACACCATTCAAAATATACAAATCTTTCCCTGACAAGAAAGTAAAAAAAGAATAAACTACTTGCAAAGGATGTAAGTATTCTGACTGAACTGCTTGAGGTAATAGAAAAAAACCACTTGTTAAACTACACAGAAGACAAAAGCCCTATAAAGATACAGAATGACCATTTTAAAAGTTTCAAAGTTAGGAAATCAGAAGTCAAATAATACTAGAATGAAAGTTTTCTGTGTGGGAGTAATTAATTGTCATGGTGTGTGTGTAGTATATAACATCCTTTGTACTTGCAGATAAACATCCTAACTTTTCCCTTTAGGTTTTCACAGGTATTTGTACCAAGAAAATGGAAAATCTCCAGCACCATGAGTTCCAGTCTCCAGTGATAAATATTGTCCAACAACTTATCTTCTATTTCTTATTTAGGCATCCCTCTGCTTTTACTCTTGTAACCTCCCTCTGTCCATCATGTCTCTCCTTCCATAATTCCAGGTACTATATTCCTTTCCTTGTTCTCCTAGTCTCAGTCTGTATTCCCAGCATGTTGGTTCTAGTCTCTTTAGTCTCTTTATCGAGTTGTCCCAGGAAACCTTTAGGCTCCATTATGAACTGTGCCTTATTCTTTTCTTTCTTCCCTATAGAACCCATCTCAACTTTTCTGCAATTCTTTCTTTTCTCAGCCAAGCACTATTCTGTGTTGCTTCCACTTCTACGTACATAGAGCAAGTACAGGCTTAGAAGTTGCCCAAGATATCAAAAGTTTTTCTGAATTCCCCCAAAGTTGTTGACTGAAGCTATTTACTCTGTGGGGAAAGTATACATAACACATCTGGTCAGCTAAGGGTGAAGTAACAGCTTAAAGCAACAATAAAATGTGTAATAATCCTTAATTTCTGTAGGAGAAAAAATGCTTAAAATAACAGTTTTCTCCCAACTGTCCTGAACATGCATGAAATGCAATTGACGTAATTATTAAGACTTAAAAAAAAATTGGGAGGGTTTTCATGGGTGTGATGGAAGACTTACTTGGAAATGAGAGTTTTAACTTTGTCAGACTTACACCCCCTGCTTCAGTGCAGGGTGGTGCTGGAGAATTTTACAGAAATACCTCAAAGTATTAAAATGAGCAAAGTGGCACTTTGTTTCTAGGCTCTTTCACTGAATGAGCTGAATTATTTGGCTGAAATATTATGGAATTCAGCCAGGGGCACAGGCAGGGTATGGAAGATTTTGGCTTAAACTCAGTGCTTCAGAAAGGTATAAACAACTAAAACCAGTATTGTATAATGAGAATGGAGGCTGTCTTCACCAGTGCTTTCAGTGGTACATAGTAAGTGGTGCTGCTTACACCACATGTAACAGACACACAGAGTTCTGACCCTGCTTCTTCTCTTTCCGGTACTGCAGAAAGGAAAAGGATGTTTTAACAGAAATATCAGAATAGTTTAGAAGGTCATTAATGACCCATTTCTACATAATATTCATTTATTCTCACCTATCATTCCATTTTGATTAAGAGCTCAGGGAGCAAGCAGGAAATAAACATAATCTGAGGGTATTCTTAGCACTATCCTCTAGGACATCTCCAGAGTTGACTGCAGTCCTCCGAGCCCATGAGAGACAAAGAGACGTGCGAGGAGACAGAGATGCATATCCATCCTTCCTATGTGCCAGCTGAAGTTAACAAGATGTACACGCTACTATGACTCAACAACAACAAACCTGCAATTTCCTGCAGGCTTTGGGCATTTGACATCAGAATGACTCAGCATTCATACAGAAAGTGGAGAAGTCCTTAGCACAGCTGCACCAGACCATCTTTAAAAGAATTTAGGAAAAATAGCTGCAGTTTTCAAGGTCTCCTTTTTCTTATAACTTTTTTAGTTACTGCAGTAACTTTCCTGTGATTGTTTTGACAAAGAGATACTGCTGCATGAGACTGATTGTGGGTCCACAGCTTTTAACAAACTTTTAAAAATACCTCCTCTGAGGAGTTCTTCTCACACTACCCTTTCTACCTAATCTTTGATATTTGGCAATACTAAAATAACTAAACAGACAAATATGGTAAATTAGGAGTCATCCCTGAATTCTGGTGAAAGGTGGCTGAGTCACATTCTACAGACTCGGGCATTTTTTATGCTTGAAAATGAGAAGCAGATCACACTTCACCCAGTGAAGAGCCTGCCTTCAGCACCTGACCTACCCCAGGCTTCTTAGCACAACTACACAGCAATCTTGAAGGACCTCTGAAAGAAGATATAGAATGGAAAGCATATGCTAAAATGAGCACATCTTCACCCATGCTTTAAAAGGAGGCCGCAGCTGTCCATCCTCAATCAGAAAATTCTACACGGAGCATAAATTCACTCCACAGAGGAATCACTGTGTTTATTACTCCTCCTTTAGGAGGACTTTGGAGCACTTGCACATGAACTCATATTCCCACCTAAAAAAAAATAAAATGACAGACTTCTAAAGGTCTGTTCTGTCAAGCTTTGACAAAAATAACTGAGAACTCAATCTTATGATGGAGATTCTTAGTGTCACATAACAAAAGTTTTCAGTCACCTTTTCAAACCAACAGCTAAGGAAACTTCAAACCTAACATGCAAAAAGAACATTACCTAAGTTGCAAGTTCCTTTGCTGTCATTTACTATTATAGCCATAAAACTGTGAGAACACAACTGGTGTGTGACCAACCCTCAGGGAATGTAGGCTGAGGAACAGCAGTCTGACACTGGAAGTTAGGAAACATCAGATAAATGATTTCCTGGCAACTTTTATTCTGTTCTCTCATGCAATTACATTTCAATACTGTCTTTATGTAATCACATCTCATTCTTCCCCATTTTAGCCTCTTACATTTAGTAGAGGAAATGGATTCCCATGTAGCTAAATGAAGTCTTCAGAAGCAACTGTAGGTATGGCGATCCCTAGCTTCTAGGCAGCTTCACATTTCATCCTAAATTATATTTTTGGCATAGCTTTTTTAATATGTGAGTTTTTATGACCTGATAGCATAAAAGTCAGGTGAATTTTAGTGTATTTTACCACAGCTTTGCAAAAGGTTAGCAAAGGCCGTCTTTGCTTTTCATGCATCACAAGCTTGAACTCCAACACATATTGCCTTGTGAAAACTTTCACAAAAGTTTTTGGTGTTTGATTGATTTATTTCCAGAAGAAAATTGTTTCTACTAAACACTGAAATATGATCATTTTTCATGTGAGATGTTGCATTTTCACTGGAAATCATGAAAGAAAATGACATACGAGCAATTGAGCTGCAGTTCCCACAAGGCATGAAAGTAGCATTTCACACACAAAAAAAAACCAAACAAAAACCCATAGTTTTAAACATAAAAGTTTGAGGTTGAAAATTGATGATGTCAGGCTTGGACCTTCAGCATCAAATTTTTCACCAAAAAGTCAATATTTTCTCTGAGGGAAGAAAGTCATTCCTCCTACTAATTCTGATTCCAAGTGGTAGCAAGCTCTGTTTGAAAATGTTACTAGGCAATGGCAGAACAGCAGAGAACAAATGAAACAAAATTCTTTCCTCAATGTGTTTTAACTTGCATTTTGATTCAAGAGAAGAAACTGTTTCTAGTTTTGTTTACTCAGTCTGTTTCAGCTCTTTTGTTTATAGTTATAAGTTCTAGGGGCAGGATGAACCCCCTTGAAGAACACTGTGTTTCTGTCCCTGATAGTCAATTGCTCCAAGGACTGAAAACACAACATTATGTTTTCGTTCTGGCAATTTAAGAAGCCTTGGTGTTTGCCGTTTATGTTTAATGTCTGTTTAAAAGCATCTTTTCCAACACACCACTGACCAGACCTGAAGATTTTTGCACTGTTCTGAAGAGGTTTATTCATTCTGCTTTAATCTATGGACAGTTAATATGGTCTCCATCTCAGGTTTGTTCTTTATTGAGCTAGGTGACTCATCTGTCATGGTTACTTCTATTCTGGTCTGTCTGTATCTTCAGACTGTTTTTCTGGGTTTGCCTGCAGTTTGTGCTTGGCTGCCCTCAGGCAGATGTTCTTCATTTCAGCGACTCTTTTCAATCTCATAACTAAGTCTAAAGTGAGAAAATAAAAGAAACCAAATACTCCAGGAACATAATGAAAAACAAAGCTTTCTCAGAGGTCGTTAACCTGTGAATCTATTTAGTCAGTTAAGAAGATATGATGCTACTATGAAACATAGGAAATATTTGAGACTTTAAAAGTTTTACTATGATATAAATTTTTTGCTGATGGGCCTTTGTATTAAATTCTGTTATGAATATTTAGGAGAACAGCTTTTTCACTGTACAGCCTTGAGACTTTGTTACGGCTTGTACCAGACATCCTGTGCCTGGAGTTAATAAATAGCTGCAATATCAAAATTTAAAAAGCAATACTGTGGATTCCTATGGGAGTCCTCCTTTCCAAAAGTCCTTCATGCTACTGAAATGCCTTTCCCCCACTAAAATCAGGAGTTTTATCAGAAGTGGTTTGATGCAGATTGTCTGTACTATCTCGTTGCTGTATTAGTTTATGGGACAGGGAACCCAATGCACACAGGAGGCACCTCTAATTTTTTAAAGGAATGACAATAACTTTTTTTGCTTATCTGAATCAAATCAACCTCTGTGCACTGAATATGGCCCTTTCAGAGAACCTCTGTTACTTTGTGGAAACATTTCTTGAGAAAAGTATTCTCTTTTTATGGTGTAGTTACAAAATGTTGAATTATTATTATTATGGCTCTCATTTTTATCATTATGAAAATAAATATTTGCATGAACATTGGATTTTTATTCTTTGAGAATTATTCATAACACTACTACTTTTTTTTGCATTCATTAAGTGATTTACATCTTTGAAGAACAATAAAACATCTGTTAGCTGCTACTAAGTAGTTGAAATCTACCATAATACTATGGCATAAATGCTTTTTCCAGGAACATCATAAAGGTACATGTGCTATTGCAGTAGGTTGTCACAAAAAATACTATTTTCACACACACGTTTCTGATAATTTTCCATGGGAGACAGATGAGTGCCAGGAGTAGAACTTTCACAAAACTGTTTCTAATAAAAATGAGGAAAAGACAACACAGCACAAAAACTTACTGACATTTGCTTCTTTCAGACTACTGTTGCCTCCTGCAGTCCTTCTCTGGAGTCTTACAGTTACATGTAAGTGAATCCGGGATGCAGGAATATGGGTACTGCTTGTAGAAGATGCTAAAGAAAAAAAATAAACAAACCAACAAACTAATAAATTTTAATTTACTAACATACTTGTTCTCATTTTGTTACACAAGTTCATGCAGCCGTTGCAAAACTGCCACAGCGAAAGAATCATTGTTAGAAATTAATTCTCTATGAGAATAAAAAATATTTTTAGTTTATAATGAGCAAAACAGCATTATGAAAATACCTCCATCTTTGACATTTTTGTGCCTGATGAAGCTTCAGACACAACATTAATTTACAGAGACAGAGTATTGTAATCAAAACTAATCTTCACTTTCTCGTAATGAAGATCTTAAACCTAGTTTTTAATTTGCAAGTCCAGTCTTTTATTTTTATGACTACAGACTAACTACTGTCAAGTATATAAGGGGCAAAACCAGGCCATGTCATACGTCCTCAGTATAATGTTTCCTTTCACTCAATACAGGCATAATATAGTCACCTGAAAAAAACCACTAAACTTTAAATGGCTATTGGTGCTTGAAATCCACATGAAATCTGTTTCATACTTCATAATGTAATGTTTTCTTTACATTTCTCAGAATATCCTCTCACATGTAAAGCAAACATTTGATCATCCATGCTCTTTCCTTTTTCTTTACTAAGGCAGAATTTCTATTTAAAGAAGATTTTCCATGTGATTTAAAGCATCTTCTGGACTTCTCAAATAATCCCTCAAAATCTTGGCAAACTCCATGTCCACAGATTAGTTCCAGAAGTATCAAGAAGGATCTTCTAATTAGTTCTTCCTTCCCCAGGATATTAAAAAATTCACCTGTTTAGACAATTTTACCTGTCAGTTTTGAATCACGGAAGATAAAATTACTAATGTGTTCTGCAGAAATATCATTGTTTTTTATGAGAAGAAAGTAAACACATTTAGTTCTATCGAAGTAAAAATATTTGAGCACTGAAATGTCTGTTTCTGAACATTTTTATTGTTATGTAAATTAATCTTCTCAGCCTATCTCTGGCCAGTGTACCTTCTCTAGAAAGTCTTCCGCTGTTGCTGGCTTGCAAAGGTAGTTTTCCTACCAAGTTTGCAATTCAAGGCCAAATCACCAGGTGGTGTTTCTGGGCTGCTCGAATTGAAGGACACTTTACAGCGTGCAGGTCTGGTTCTATCTAAATCATTACCCAGTTGAAACCTAGGAATGCCTCAGCTCCTTCCAGCCTCCACCTGAAGGCATCATGGGCATTCAAGCCCGAAGATGGTCCCTCTGCAGACCAGCAGTATCCCAATGTGGGCTGCGGGTCCTCCCAAGGAATGTTCTTGATCCCTTGATCAGGCATAACTTAAGCCTATTCATATGTATGATGAAGGAATTTTGAACAGCTTTTCTGGATTTTGTTTCTGGCAAACACAGTTTCTGCAAAATCTGAACGTTTCATAGAAAAAATATTTTTAAATGAAAAGCACTAAAACGTGATAATTCACTTTATCACAAACATAAAAGTGTTCTTTGCTACACAGTGAACACTAACTATGGTTTCAGGAGCCTTGTGATCTAGAAGTTGTTACCCTCTTTTGTCTCCTATGAAGTTTCCTGGCTAGACTGCATTTCCTAGAGACATTCCTTACTAGAGTGAAGAATGGCATTTCTTTATCAGATCACAGGTTTCATCTGATATGCTTTTAATCCTTTTCCTCTTCCTCTCCCCTTTATTAGACCATAGTGCTGAGGTGGAAGACTGGGTTGTCCAGGGCTGAAATTCACTCAGACTTTACAAAGTCTGCAGGGCTCTGTTGGGACTTTCAAAGCCATGAGTTGCAGCTTGCTGTACTTTTGCTGTGGTAAATCCACAGCATCAGCTAAGCATCCTGTTAGCTTTAGAGTTCTCAGTGCTGTCTTGACTCAAAGATGGCATATAAAATAAAAAGCACACCATGCATTTTCTTGTGCCTTCCGGCTCCAGCATACTGTATAGCTCAGCCACCCATCTGGAAGTCCTGGATCCACTTACAGATAATGGCCAAGCAGCTCCCCTTTGATGACTCCAGGACCCAACAGCCACAGAAATCTAGCAGAATATTTTAACCGGAGGTTGAGGTCCAGAGATGAATACTAGTGATGTGCAGAGCCCACTTGCCAAAGATTTTTTACCGCTTAGGAGGATTAACAGAGATAATGATATTAAATTCAACTCCTTTCACTGTTTAGTCAAACTAATCATTAATTCATTAATATCTACTTATCTTCTTGATGGATGGCTTGCAACTGTGGCTGAAGTGCCACATATTTCAGTCTGACTCATCACTGTTTGAGTTCTGAATTGTTCTGTCTCACATTGCTTGCAGCTATGCTGATAGTTTTTGCTTACTCACGTCAATAGGTTTGCCATGGCCTCATGTCACCCTCTCCAGTACCTTCCCAGCACCTGTGTGCACAAGCCAACATTCGCAATCTGAGGCAGGCTGGAAGATTTACTGGCTCATCCATGAAAGAGAAATCCTCACTTCTCTGAAAAAGCCTATCACAACTTTATCACTCCTTGCTGCTGAGCCTACGCTACAGCTGATGTAAAAAAGCCTTGGAAGGTGCTTGAGAACTAGAGATACTGGCAAGGCGAAGAAGTGGCAGTCAATCCCTGCCCCCTTCAAGAATTCACATTCTGCAAGGGGGATTTTCCTCTCATTTAAGCCTGAAAACATTCCTGAGAGGAACAGTTTGTCCTCAAGCTGGCATAATGTTGCACTAAACATTTGCCACTTACTGTTCTGCAAGCTGTTAAGCTTCCTGTGAAAGCAGTAAGATACCACAGAAGCACTCTTTTGTAAACAGTCCTACATCATTTTATTAAAGTACTGTGGCAATACTTATCTGGGAACAAAACAAGAGGAAGTTGCATCAGTATGTGGGCTGCAAATGGGGCAAGGGGAACTATTATCCTGAATTAATACAGAAAAACAGATTATATTCAACCAGGAAGCCTTTTACAAGGAATAGCATGCAGAAAGAAAAAAAAAAACAAACTCTAATGTTAAGCATAGGATATACAGACAGAAAGAGAGGAAGGGTGGATTTTGAAAGTAGTCCTGACATGTAATTACAATGGAAAATAAATAGAGAAATAAAAACTATGAGAAGTTTCAATAGACTCTGGAAAAGGCACAGAAATAAAGGATAAATGCACTTCTTGCAAAAATTCTGGACAAGATTCCAAGTGAGCAAGAAGTCCCTTCTTTTCTCACTTTGCAAGGACACCAGCACCACACTGGGCAACACAGGCCCCTTGTTTGGCTAAGGTCATTGCTATTTCCTTACTTAGTGAACTGTAGAGCTAATTTGCAGTCTTGAATCATAAGACTATTTGCTATGCACTTTACAAGCTCCCTACTGCTAACAATCTAATTACAACAGAAGAATTAACAGATAAATGCAGATGAAAATCATTCAATGGATCTAGGTGGTCCTTTCAAGTCTAGCATCCCCATAGAAATGAGAAAGGCACCTTCAAACATCACTATTAAACAAAAGATAAATCAGTTGAAGAACATCAGCACCCTTACTGCCAACATCTGTACCCTAACTGCTGACAGAGGAAATGTATGCAAATGCTCAAGAAACACAGCAGAACAAGAATCCTGTATCTCTGTAAAAAGTGAACAGGTGTGGCAAGTAAGAGACTTACTAGAACAAACCAGTTAAAACACTATACCACTTCACAAAAATATTAAACACATTCAGAACTTCCCTCTGACACCGAAATCAGCCAGACCAGAATGTCCTATGCCTGCTCTACTGGCCACTCTGTCTCTCCAAAGCACCACAGCTGCTTCCAAATTGTTCTGTGCTAATTTACACGTAGTGCCCAAGAACTGATGAGAGGAGTTTGATCTGATCCAGCCTGAACCAGGGACCAGGTTAATGATCAAGCACTACAGATGCCTGAGTTTATTACTCCAAAAGATTTAACATACGAGACACCACCTGTGGTACTAACTTCAAGGAAGTCATGGGCCAGAATTAACTGAAGAACAACTTCCTGCAAAAGCACATTAACTAGACTGCATGTCTCTGTGTACCAGAGGTAGAAATCAGATCAATACTCCAGAAGGGAAGCTCCTAAAGGACTTGTTGTTCAGCAGAACACTGCTTGGGAGGACAAACTCAGGGCTGTAGGCATAGAAACTATTTTCTTTTGTCTGTTCCTACTGCAAGGCAATGGGTTTTTTGAGTGCTGCAAAGGGGAAGGCTGAGAAGACAGACAAGGGTATCTCTATCTACAGACAGACAAGATTGCACCAAAACCACCTGATTTAACACAAGCCACATTCTCCTGTTTGTGTAAGCGATCCAGCTAGACCACAAATATCATACTGAGTGCTCAGGTGAAAAGTGGTTACAAATCATTGTCCTGAGAAAATGCTCTGAAACAAAGAGCCCAAGGCTTTGACATCAACCTCAGACCTCTGCATACCAAGATTGGGACTGGATGTTGGTGAGTCATGACATGCGTAAAACAGTAGCAGCTGAGAAGCCCTTCATAACCAAGTCCAGTAAAATTTATTGTTCAAAATTTGCAATTAACTCAGATTAAGTTGACATAATTGGGAGAATTTGACTCACTGCCTTTTTATAAGTGTATTATGAGATCTTATGTATAAAATAAATGCATTTTCTGTTTCTGAAATTACATAAATGAGCAGACTGGATGAAGCTCTGAGCAACCTGGTCCCTGCCCATGGCAGAGGGTTGGAACTAGATGATCTGTAAGGTCCCTTCCAGTTGAAGCCATTCTATGATTCTGTGATCATCTGTTTCTAAATGAACTAATGCTTAATTTCATCCAGTAAAGGAGCCAGAATCTAGTTACCGACTAGTTTGTTAGTACTTGTTCTAAGCCAAGAAACTAATTCATACACTTAAATCTTGCCCTAAATGAGCTTTTGTGCAAAGTTGTGTGTTACAGCACAATTGAGGATTTACATCAATACAGTGAGTCAGATCCTGCTTTAAACCATAACTGGGTTTATGTTGCTATAAGAGAGACCAGAGTTCAACTTCCTTCTGCTTTCTTGTTTTTTCCAGATAAAACATTACCTTCAATTCTAACCTTCTGGACTGCAGGATAAGCCCAAAACAACTTTTCCTGTGTCAAGGGAGCCAGTCTGGGTCGGCAGCTGAATGGGACTGTGCTACGCAGAAGTGGCATGAGCAGGAGCAGCTCAGCAGCGAGGCAGGTGTCGCCAGGCAACAAACGTAACCATGGTTACCTGCATCCCAAGCGACCCGCGGATTTCCGAGATTAGTCATTCAGCTGGAAAAACACTTTAAAAAAAAAAAAAAAAAAAAGATAATATATCACAATATATAACACTATCTCTGCATAAATATTGTTGTAATGCAATTAAACAGATCTGACTTTACTGGAAACTCTTTGCTCCACATCAGAGAGCTCTAGATCACTCACTTCCAAACATTTAGGGCTGCAGTGTTATTGACACAACCCAGACCTTTGGCCAGGGGTCAAATGGTTTTAAACTCTTCATTAGGGAAATGCCTTGGAGAAACTTTAAATGCTGCAGGAAGAGCAGTAGAGTTCGTTTACATATAAATTGCCCAGTGAGACTGACAGTTCCTTCCCCAGAAAGGCGGCATTGGTGTTCCATTGGTATGTCTGATTGTTGATTAGTATGAAAATTGCCAGTAACCACGTTCCCACACCAATGCTCTCACACTTGTCATCTTATATGTGCTGGAGATTCCCAAGAAGCAAAGGCAACTCAGAGAGAGCAATGTCCCAAAGGCCTGAATGAAGCCATGGTAGCAGGGAAAATGAGCAGGCAGGGTCACCAGCACCTTCCCTCCAGCAGTTGCAGAATGTGATTATGTGGAATACACTCATATGGTTTTAACAAAGCCAGAAAACCTCTAAAATCCTCAGCAGTCCATGGCCGCTACACTCCCGAGCAAAATGCCTTCCCAATTCCAAGCCTAGGAACCCACTAACCCTGGATTTATTTGTGTCTCTTTGTACACACTGCCTGTGATACTAGTATTACCAGTCACTTTCCTACCACCTCTTTCACCTAATGCTAAATAGTTGAGTCAAAATCAATCTGTAGTTAGCATAGACATAGATTTGTCCTTGCACAAGGAATGTACTCAAAGTTATTAGCTCGGTCATTCATTACAAGGGGCTTGTAAGCAAATAATTGATTCCTGGGTGTTGGGAGGATGCTAATTAGAATTTACAGCAACAGCTCTCTTTTCTTCATCTGAAGAAATTGCAAACACATATCAAGGAGCTCAGCTGGTAGTTAAAAAGTAATCTTTAACATCTGTGATATGTAAAATACGAATGTAAAGCAATAAGCAAATGAAGTAACAATTATATACATGCTGTATATAACCTATCTCGTCTTGATCAAACTAGTTTACTTTGTTTACCATTGGAATGAGACAGCCTCTGCAACTTTAATCTACTTATTCAACTTCTTTATTAAAATCATGCTTTTCAGCTGTGATCACTAAGCCAAATAATACACAGTGTAAGCAAAAAGCTTATGAAAATCTCTATAAACTATTTTGATCAGTCTTAACCAAAAGATGAATTGAGCTTCAAACAATGCACCTTTTCTTCTATGAAGCCTTTTAGGAAATCTCACTGCAAATATTCTTAAGATTAAATGGTAGCTACTGAGGCTACCATTTGCATGGTAGAAAGGTTAAACTTGATTTATTGTACATTGCAGAAAAACAGACTGAAAAGTGGAAAAAAAATTGTCTGACTCAGTCGTACGTTTGCAATACTGACACAGTCATAAGCTACACTTCAATCAGTCTTGAGGTTGGGGTTCAGTGATATTGACTTCCTTTGACATAAGTATTAGGAAAGAACTCCATAATTCCATAGATTTTTTTTTATGAAGCCTGAATGTATATGCACAACTGTACAGTTTTCTTGCAGCCATTGGCACATAGCTGCAGGATTAGCAGAGATTTTTATATAGCAACCAGGAAAAGCCTTTTCTCAATCAGAGGTTTGAAGAAGGTACAAAGTGGTTTAAGCCCTACAAATGAGTAGCTTCTTTCTAAATGATGTATCACAGAAAGATAAGACTCTTAGACAAGATAATTAGAATAAATGTAACTTATACTCAGGTGACAGCCACCTAGAAACAACCGAAAGACTAGAACAAGACACTATAATGGAAGTTGATTATCAAAACTTATTTGATTTAGAATCTGGGCATCAAATCTCATAAAAAATTTATTTTCACATGACTATCCAGACTTTCTACTCTAAACAGGCTCAGAAATCCTTGGCCTTTCTCACAGTGTTACTGCATTTCTGCTCCCAAACCCAGCCAAAAGCAGAAGCACATCAGACTGCGAAAAAAAAAAGAAAAAATAAATTACTTATTAAGTAAACTAAATCTGTTCCTAAACATAGAAGCTAATAAACTTGGTTTCCTATAAATTTGTGCCTTGTACTTGACTGGCTTTGGCCAGATGTAAGCACTTGCAACACTGCTTTTCACAAACTGTGCTCTCTGAACAAAGTTTCTTATACCAGGCTCGAGGATTATTTTTTTCATGCACATTCTAATAGAGTACAAATTTCTACCACAGACTTTAATTAACAGACTTCCTCTCCTCTAACTGTTCATTTATTTGCGTAAACCTTAGAACTTAATTATTTTTGAGATCTCTACTATTTTACCAAATGTAATAGAAGTCAGGCAGGACTTTCCCGTTATTAGGGAGATTCAGAAAACTATATGCTGAGTAACCTCAGCACATACAATTACATAAACCTTATTTATGTTTGAAAAAAACTAAAACAAAATCAAAGAAAACAAATTTTAAAAAAATATTTTAATTGTGGAATTTGCGATTGGTTTGACTGCATTAAATTAGAGGTGGCTACATTAGCCTAGATCTGCAAAAGATTCAGATCTGGATTTAAAATGTGAGGGTTCTTGAATCTTAGGACCTGAAGCTGCCCATAGGACTCCACATTTTTATTTAAATCTGACTTTGACTTCTTTGTGTCATTATCACCTGGGACAGTTTTGAAGATAGATTCTTGTTTCGAATCCTCCAGTGACTGCTATTAATTTCCTTATATCTAACCAATCTCTTAAAGGATGGAAAGCTTCTTTCTCCCATTTTCTTTTCATTAATAATCTCCTCACTGAAGTGCTGGAGTTGGTTCTGAATGCCAAGGAGGAGCATCTCTTAACTTGCTAATGAGGACAAACAGAACCTAAGTATTTTTGCAAGTTCTTAACAACTGTGACTAGCTTTAGAAGAGTTTTCTGAGGTGATGAAAGCAGTTCTTTATACAAAGGGGTGTTGGATTTTCCCAGAGGAGAAAAGTCTGTGTATGTGGTTCTTGTACAACACTGCAAGATTTATTTTTGAATGCAGTGTTCAAGCACGCAGTTCATACAACATGATCTAGTTCAAGTGCATTTACATTTCAAGCTTCATTAAATGGATCATATCTCACCATTACTGAGCTTGTGGCTGGGCGGAAAATAGATTTCTCCCCAAGAGAATGCCTGCAATTGTCTGATAGTGTGGATTTTTTCTTAATAATTTATTTCACCACATAATGTCCTTCAATTTAATAAGCTTATATCTGTAATAAACTGCATTTTTTACATCTCTTTTCACATATTTCCCATGGGCTTCAATGATGTCCAATCATATTACACATAGTTTGTGAAATTCATCTGGACTAGAGTCACAGTGGCCCAAATCAATCCCATCTACTTACAGTTTGGATTCTGGGGATGAATGTACCTGGACCAGAAATGATCTCTCATACTGCTGAGATTTCCCTCACCTGCAACCACTGTTAGAGCTGCTGGGCTAGAACAGAACCCTCATGCTTTTTTCCTATGTCCAGTTTGTTCACATTTGGTGCCTTACAGTGTGCGCTAGCCTGAGAGGGCAAACAAGAGGATACATATGTCTATAACCTTTATGAGATGTTGTTTTTCACTCTGGTTCCTGACCTGAGCTCTGTTTATGCAATACCCATACAAGAGACATGGGATAGAAAGCACAAACAGTATCGGGAATACACATTTCCCCATTCCCCACAAGTTTTTCTCTTCCTAGCTGCATGCATGTTTGCAGTCTTTTGTGCACAGTGGTCCATCTTGCACTGTAGATTATCCAGCAGTCAGATGCTCCCCAGCCTCTTGAGGCAAGAAAGATGTGGATTTGGCATCTCCTAGAACAAGGGTGATGGCCAAGGTCTCACATTTCCTGGGCAAATGCTCTAACTTCCAGGATGCTGAGCAAAGGTAGGTATTTCTTCAAAAGGAACTCAGACAGGGAAACTCCAAGGCAATATACTTTCCTGCTGTGAGTCCTCCCGTGTGAGAGTTTCAGCCATTGAACAGTGTAGCATTGGTGAATAAGCTGTGCCCAGTGTCCATCTTGCTGAAAATACTTTTCTAAATCTTTGGAAACCTCTACCTCTTTTTCAGAGGTCAAAAGCAACTCCAGCTCACATCACACAATGGAAAATCACGAGAAATTGTCTCTTCAGAAACACTAAGATGTAATAACATATCAATACAGTGGTTTTTTCTGTCCATTGGAAACTATTCTGTAACACAAATCAATCCTCAATTAAACTACAGTGTTGTAGTTTAAGGGTTGACAGATTGAATGGCGGGAACAGGTCATAATTCTAGGACCCTGAGAGGTCAGAGGCCAGCTGGTATTTTCTCTCCTTCCCTATGACACTCATAAAACAAGGATACAGGAAGTTGAGGGGGACTGTTCCTTCCCTGGCTCTGCTGCTGCAACCACACCTCATCTCGACTGGGTCTCAGGGTCCTAGAATTATCACCTGTCCTTCACACTCAATGTGTTAACCCTTAAACCACAATGTAAAGAAAAAAATATACAGAAAAAAGTATCTGCTTTGTTAAGATTATTTAACATTGATTAGCTTTGTAGCTTGTTTTTTGGGCTTAATTTGTTTAGGTTGCTGACTTTGGCAGGAATGTGTATGGCATCTTGTTAAGAGTGTCATCTGACCTAACTGATGTGATCTTCTCTTTCTATGTGAAATGATAAACAAACCAAATAACCGAGTCAAAGATAGACCCTTATACTTGATATATTTCCTAATTCACTGCATTCAGCTGACTTTCTAACATTCTTTTTTTTCCGCGTAATTCTCTTGGAGCTCCTAAAGTCATTAAAAATAGTACAACTCCATAATCACAAATACTATCTACCAATGTCAAGCCATGATATCTTTGGCATCTGTAGGACAGCACACTAAATTATTGTGATATCTTCCATGAACAGAAAGTGTTAATACAACTTAACTGAATGAAGAGTTTTTAAGAGATGATAAATCAGATTTTTTCATTGGTATTTAAGTGAAATATATGGAAGATTTTATAACTGTCTGATATTTTACTCTTCATAAACATGAGTAGCACACAAGCAAAATAAGCAAGTAGTACACTTTTGTATATAAAAGTGTGTATCTGATATGTACTTATAAATCTCAAATATTCAGATACACATAAGGAAAAATGAGATTAAAAAAATGCCAGTTCTCCTAATCTAGCCATCTTAAATTAGAAGACTGGCTCATAGATTTAACCTCAGAGATGACGTTGAGAAATCTGGAGGAGAAGCAATTGGCAGTTGAAATTTATTTTAATCAAATTGCAAGGTAATTATTGTTTGATGTTCCACTTCGATATAGCTTATTTTCTGCTTGACACATCTGTTTAGCTCTAAGCGTCTCAGAACTGTTCTCAGTGAGAAGCTGAAAGCACAAATTACTCATCACCGCCTAATTTGCTAATGCCCACAATCAAGCGCATTTGTATTCCACTATATTTGCACCACATCTGAAACAAACATAATGTGGCTCAGGTCACAAAGTACACAAAAGTGAAAAGGCAGCATTACAAAGCTTACAAATGAGACAATGGTGAACTTTAGTTTAGGTGGTTGAAAACATTGGCAGTCCCAGTTTGGTTGTCTGTTGGAGGTTGCTGACCCTACAGTCCTGTGGTGGGAGGAATCCTGTGAGCAATTCCCAATTCACTCCAGGAAAAGGTGTCTGAGATGGTACACAGTCTTTTATCACCACTGTCTCTGATTGTCTTGTAGATCTTTCCTGAAAGTAGATTAGAAAATGAATGCACAAGACATCTAGCAGCCAAGTCATAAACAACTAGGTGGTACATTTGGGGCTATTAATGGCTGCAGCTGAGACAGGTAGATTCAGAAGGGATGTTTGCCCATAACTTGATTGATACCTTTTATTTAAATTGCATTCCTCATCTAAAAACTCTGAATTTTCTGCAGGCAAAAGATTCATTTTGCAATGTGTTTTCAGTACCTTTCTGAGGTCAGTAAAGAAAATATTTTCCTGCTAAACAATCATCTCTCTTTGCTGTAAGCTTTCTAGAAGTTTTTTTTCTTGTTTTTTTTTAAGGCAAATAAGAGCACAAGTAGTCACATTCATGGGCTGTGACAGAAGATGCTACAAGAAGCTTTCCTTCCAGGAATTATGTTGTGGTGTTAAGATCAATGTTTAGAGTTAATACCAGGGATTGGTGTACAGACCAAGGCCACTGCTAGATCTTGGGCACTACACTGGGGCTGCAGATAGTAAAGGCTGCACCTGCGGGAAGGAGCAGACAGGACAGGTGACCCTAAACTGACCAGCGAGGTATTCCATCCTATAGACAACATATTCGGTATAAAACTGAAGGATCACGAGGGTCAAGCTCTCTTCTTCAAAGGCTGATATCTGAGGGTGACTCCATCCACTCTGCTTTCAATCCCAATCTGCGTGTTCCTGAAGCCAGTTCCAGAATCCAGCTCCCGTCTGCCACTGAGTCCAGTCTGGAAGTCTCCAGTGCCTGCTCCACAGCATCAGTGGTGACAGAAACACAATTACCATTTCGGGGAGGTTCAATACCAGTTTTGTATATACTTTTATATATTTTATTTTATTATTTATTTTAATTGAAGCTGGTTTAGTTTTCTAATCAATAAGTCTCTCTCCCTTATTCCATTTCTCTTTGGAAAGGGAAAGCGGTTAAAAAAGAGCATCTTATCCTTTCAGCTGAAAACATGTTTTTTTTCATCTAATGTTTCAATGTGACAGTATTAAGTTATGCAAAACAAGCAATTAGTCAATAAAAAGTTGCATTTAAGCATTCTGTGAGTAAAAAAAATGCCCTTTTTTTTGCTAGCCCTCTCTTTTTTTTTTTTTCNGGCACTACACTGGGGCTGCAGATAGTAAAGGCTGCACCTGCGGGAAGGAGCAGACAGGACAGGTGACCCTAAACTGACCAGCGAGGTATTCCATCCTATAGACGACATATTCGGTATAAAACTGAAGGATCACGAGGGTCAAGCTCTCTTCTTCAAAGGCTGATATCTGAGGGTGACTCCATCCACTCTGCTTTCAATCCCAATCTGCGTGTTCCTGAAGCCAGTTCCAGAATCCAGCTCCCGTCTGCCACTGAGTCCAGTCTGGAAGTCTCCAGTGCCTGCTCCACAGCATCAGTGGTGACAGAAACACAATTACCATTTCGGGGAGGTTCAATACCAGTTTTGTATATACTTTTATATATTTTATTTTATTATTTATTTTAATTGAAGCTGGTTTAGTTTTCTAATCAATAAGTCTCTCTCCCTTATTCCATTTCTCTTTGGAAAGGGAAAGCGGTTAAAAAAGAGCATCTTATCCTTTCAGCTGAAAACATGTTTTTTTTCATCTAATGTTTCAATGTGACAGTATTAAGTTATGCAAAACAAGCAATTAGTCAATAAAAAGTTGCATTTAAGCATTCTGTGAGTAAAAAAAATGCCCTTTTTTTTGCTAGCCCTCTCTTTTTTTTTTTTTCTTTCTTTGTCCTTTTTTTTTAACCACCAGAAAACTATTATCTTTCTGCAAAGCTACTTTTTTATTTTGCAGTTCTGGCAACAATTTCCCCTTAAAATTACCAGTTCTAGTTACAGACAGAGATGAAACCCATACTCAGCCACAGTGAGAGGGAGCCAACTAGAGAAGGTGAACTGGGAGCGAAGGATGACCCCAACATACGTAGTACCTCATCAGTAGGGCAGTCCCATGGGGCCTGGTAGAAGAATTCCTCAATAGCTACAGACACAGAAAGAGATGAAAAAGGTCTGGGGTCCATCCAGGGAGCTCTGTCAGGAGCAAAGGAGACAGGGCTGGGGACAGGCTCAGGCACATCTGAGGGATTCATCCAGGAGACCAGCAACCTACAGCATAGGTCTGAAATCCATTCAGGAGGCAGGCAGGGGATGGGGACAGTGGGTCTCAGGTGTTTCTGATCAAGTTCACTAAGACCAATTGGTGCTCTCAGGGCCCTGATACATCTCACTATGAAGCAGCTGCAATGCATAGTACAAGTTCTTCTTTATTGCAGCTTTCCTACAGGAAAAAAAAAAAAAAAAAAAATCAGTTCAAGGGCTGTACCAGTACCAGTGGTATCAAAACAATTTTGTACAAGTCTGACAGTAGAAAATTTTATCTGATGTTACATTTCTTCTATTTTGAAAATCTTTTAGACTAGGTTTTAGACTACTTTTATGTCTCAGTACTAGATATATTCCAACATCAGACACCATTTCTTATCTTGCCATGTATTAAAATATTACCATTTATCCCTTATGAGTGTGTCAGTTAAGCGCTATGTGACAGGTGCTGTACAAATATGAAATACAAAGCCAGATTCTACCCCAGCAGGTTAGTTTCTGCCCACAGTAAGCTTAGCTCAAGGCATTACAATAAATATAAAAGTCATAGAAGAAAATGGAAAAATAAAGAAAATTAGACTATGTGTTAACAAAAGGCAGCAAAACGCATTTGCATCATTTCGGTTTAATTCTTCTCTTTGAAATCACACCTAATTATCAGAAATCCCTTTTGGTTGTTTATCTCCGGTAATATTTCTGGAATACTGTTTCAGCTCAGTGTAAAATTCAACTCATATAATTATTGTTCTATTCCTTTGCCATCAAATGTTTTATAGTAATAACAATTCCTGGCACTGAATTTAAAACAGAAATGTTTTTCTTAATTGCCCTAGCATTACCCAACATGTCCCCTCTGTTTACTGGCTAGGGCAGTGTCTTCTAAAGTGAAATATATACAGATCTGCTATTTCTGAAAAGAAGCAGCCAAGGAATGTGAGATGTACAGCAGATATTCTGGTCTTCTGGGGCGAGGTGGAAGCACAGATATCTCTGAGATTCTCTCTTAAATTCTACATGTCTGTGAACTTTGAGGATGAAACACATATCGGACACAAAGCTTTAACATGTACAGAAATTATTTACTAAAATAATACAGAGTCTAGTTTTAGTATCTGGTCACCACATAACCCAAATTTTGTAAACAGTCTATAGAAAGAGGTAGGAATATAGATGATGAAATCACCCCTCCACTGTGATGTTCATGTTAAAAGGAAGTTTTCTAAAGTCAGCCAAAAGAAATCACATTTTAAAAAATAGGGACTGGTCTCTCTTTTTGGGATTGATGGCTTTCTTAAATCTACAGTTATGTTCACCTATCCCCATCTTTAAGACATGATCTAAAGAGCATCAGCCTTATAACAACTTATACAATAATATTAATAAAAATAAATGCCCTGAAATCTAAAGTAAAGCAATTCTGACTGTTTTCATTGGGACCTCTACTTACTTTATGGTCTTGTGTTGCTATGTGTGTTAGCCTTATTCCCACACATCATTCACATGCTAAATTGGTCTGATCTCTCCACAGCAGCTCTATATGACTGAAGAGCAGGGAACTTAATGCACTGCTCCTCACAGCAGGAGGAAAACCCCAGTCAAAAGCAAGAGGTTTGGACCCCTAATACCTTAGGCTCTGTTATAACTACTTTTGGCAGGAGGAGGACAACTACTATTTAAATCTTGGAACTGGACATCAGTTCCACAAATAAATACATGCAGGTCAAAGGAGTAGCTCTAGAGTAGCTCTAGAGCACAATCATGGGTGTCAGAATGACACTAAGGAAACCAGGAATCCCTGAAGCCAGCCAGTATCCTCCAAAAATACCAGTAACCAGAGCAAGGGCAAAATTACTCAGTTTTAGATTCAAGTTACTGCAGACAGTGAACTGCTGAATTTCTTGGGCACGTAACAAGGTTAGAAAACATTCCTCTGTATAAACTCTGGGAATTATATACGCTTTTCTGAGGAAAAATAGATGTGAATACTTGCAGATCTCCAAAAGTGTTCCCTGATACGAATCAAGTATATTTTTTTTTCTGTTTTGCTTCTGAATGCAGTATACATATCCATTTTCTGCGTCTCTAAAGGCTGTGTAAGGCAGCCTGGCAGACTGTGCTGAATGAGAGGCAAACAAGACTCCCAAGGTACGCGGCTGGGGACTTAAGCCTTTCTTGAATGAACATGGGTTGTCTCAAGAGAAGAACGTATCATGGCTGAGTTCTCTTATATCAGCTATTCCTTTCAGAAACTGCACTGAAATACAAGAAATGAAGCTGAGTTATTAGACTTTAATCTAGAATTTCACAAAGAAACAACCCTACTTTATAATTATCATGCAAATAATAATATAAGGGGTACGTGCAAGATACAATAATTGCTTCTAACAGAAGATTCAGTCAGTTTTCTGAATGTGGAATTTTTACATATGAGCTCAGGAATCTGTGACTAAGATACCGTAAAGCTTTTGGCAAATTATGCTGTTTTCTGTTGTTTCTTTATCTCCTTCCTTCCTCTTACTTCCTTTCTTTCCTCTTTTTCCTTTACTCTCATTTCAGGAAGAGTCGTAAGTATATGCAGTGTTTAATAACATGGATTCTTTAGTTTTTCATGAGTCTGTATGGCTCTTCACATATATGTAATGAACTACAGAATGTAGTGGAGTGTATTCTGAATAAAATTTTACTGAAAGCATAAAATTTAGTCTTCTTCTTTCACTGTACTCTTCATAAGTAAGTCTGTCTTCCAACCAGGCAGCTGAAACAATACCTCATGGCTGTAATCTCTACACACTCTCATCTACACCGATACGAAAGAGAAGATTCCATGCATATTGGCCAGGACTGTTTAAGGAATGAGAAATGGGCAGAATTGGAAATTGCCCCAAATACTGGTTGAATAGCAAACTGAAAGGAAATCCAAACCCAGTGACTAGAAAAACGCTGGATGCAGTATCAAAGAAAGCACTTTTAGCTTACAAATTATTTATTGCCATTGTTTGTGAAATATTTGAACATTAAATATGCTTGAATAAATTAGGATTACTCTGGTAACAGAAACAGACTACATTTGTCAGAGAGCTTATTTAACAAGGATACTACTCTGTCAGCAAGTCCTTCTCTGTGGAGAAAGCTAATGAATGTGCCTCATGAATTTTTATTTTATTATTTTAATCTCAAAATTCATTATTGACTTGAAGTCAACAATTCTGTTCTATTTCTGTAATGCATTTCTATCTTGGAAAATAAGACTTTGAATCATATTCGTATAACAAATACGTTCAAGTTTAGGTGCATAACTGAAGTCCAGGAGATAAAAACAAAATCATAATGAGGCTCCAGAAGTTCAATAAAGTAAATGAAGAACAAATACCTAAACTTGTCTATGTTTCTTATATGTTGGATGCTAGATTAAGAAGCAGTGCAGCTTTATTATATATTTCTATTCATATGTATTTTCTTCTATAAATCATATCAAATTACAGCCGCTTGAAACTCTCATTTTTCATTTATGTATATTTTAACAGAAAACACCTTTAAGAACATGGCACTTATAGGTATTTAAAGACACTTTGTTCTTCTAAGATGCTATGTCTTATGACGTAATCAATTTCCATTCCCCATCTAAACCTTCCCCGCGTTTAGTACTTTTCACCCAAGCATAAAAATTTTACTCATAACCAGCTGATATTTGACAGACACCAAGCATTATTTTCTGACATTTTTTCCCAGAAAAAAAAGAAAATTCAGTTTCCACAATAGCTTTAAAGACGGGTTGCTGTAAATTCTGTCTATTGCTCAGAGATTAGATTCTGTCTTATTTCCAATTAAGAATGATTATCATCCAGCAATATTGCATGGAACAATGCTAGGAAGGTTTGGTAAGATGGCATCTGCCTCTGATTAAATTTAGGTATTCCCTGACTTGTCGAGTTTCACACAGTGAAGCTGAGATACACTTTGATTTCTATTTCCTGCAGTTAAGAACCTATATATTTACATTTTATGACATCTCTTCTTCTTTTATCCCAAAATCCCAAACAGGTCACTGTTACCAATGTACACTAGTATGTCTAGTCTATAAGATTAAGGAACAAAAAAAGAGGCCAAAAGAGTGCTACTGGAGAAAGAATGTCTCAGTTGGAGAAACACAATACCAAGACTATAAAATATAGAAATTGTTGTCTTGATGTCCAAGAACGGAGAGTTTCTTCAAAATCTCATTCCAGCCTAGTACCCCATAAGTTTGGCAGACCCTTTTACAGCGTATCTTTCCATAAAGCTATTCAGTCTTAAGAAACTACTTTTGTCTTCACAATCAAGACATACTAGAGAATATTTGCAGTGAAATACATGCTGATTTTTATCTCTGGTTACAGTGATATCCAGGTCCCTTAAACTGTTAGTTACTGTGGATCTCTAGATACTAGACACCTGAATTTTGATTCTTAAAAATACATTTCCCAGCTTTAATCCTCCCATGTCAACAAGCAAGATGGAGTTTGGTGTATTGCTTAGCCACTGTCTTCCACTGGAAATACAGAAAGATGGTCAGCTGAAAACATTGCATGGAAAGACTCAAAAAACAGCTTCCTGCTACTTCTCTGAGCTTTTCTTCATAATAGATTAGACACTGACTGGTGTCACATCTGGACTTTTCAGAAGTATAAGTGTGTCCAAATCCTAACCTCTGATCAAGAACTATAAATTATTTCTCTTATCACGAGCAATAATTACCTTAAGGAATTAGTACTGAAGCTCCACAACAAATTTAGAATTTCAAGAAGCTTTTGAAAATATTCTTTGACAAAGGCTCTTTTAAAAGATAAGGAGGAAAGAAGGAAAGTCCTCTCATGGATTAGTAACTGATCAAAAAAAAATCAAGAAAGATTAGGAATAAATGGTAGATTTTTCACAGAGAAGGGAGGTACCAGAAGAGTCCCTCACTTATCTGTATTTAGACATATGATATTAAACGTATTCTCAAGTGATCTGGTTAAGAGGTAAGCAGTGAGGCAAAACTTCTCCAAATGGTACAAAATAAATTACAATAGTCAGCACTGAAGCTGAAAAGGGCAGGTTGCAGAACAGTCTTATGATACAGAATACCTGCATGAGAGAGGGACAAACAAAAACCATGGTGCATGCAAATTCATACCTATCATCATGAAAGGAAACAAACCATAAATTGACAAACATAACACCAGATTTCAAATAACCATGAGAAAGGTTCTCTTGGTAGTAGATTTTACGGAAAATTCTCTGAAAACATAATTTCAATGTTCAGAAATGATCAAAACAGAAAATAGAATAGAAAGAACTATTATTAAAATAATAAAGAATTAAATGGAAATAAGATAATATGATTCTACCTTAAAGGAACACAGCAAAACTAGGAAACAACTATAACTGGGGATTTGGAATGTTTCCACACAGGGAAAGAGTAAATAAACCAACATTCCTCAATATGGAAAAAAAATAAATATGGGGAAATTAGATAGAAGTATTTCGAAACTGTGAAAGGCCATAGAGAGGGTGAATAGGGAATATACTGTTTCCTATAACATAAAGACAAGGCGGAACAAAATGAAATTGCCAGGCAACTGGTTTAGAACAAATAAAAGGAAGTATTTTGCATGTGGCATGTGATTAAATTGTAGCACTCATTGCCATAAGATATTACAGATGTCAAAAGTACAAACGGGCTCAAAAATCAATCAGACAAAATTAATCGAAGAATTCATGGAAGACCTCCATTCTGAAAGCCCTCAAGTCTCAGATTGCTGAAAGTCATAAGGGTATATAACCATTGGAAACAAAGCATTCTGTGCTTGCCTTGTTTTGCTGTCTTTCCCAAAACATCTACTTATAGCCATTGTCAGAGACTGCTCGGTGAACTAGACAGATGTTTGTCCTGATCTAACAAAGTTGTTCTTATACTTTGACATAAGAATTCAACTTTTTTTGGTTGGATGTGTGAACTTCACTTCTGTTCTAAATTGTGCATATTTCAAACCAAAATTCATGGCTGGAATTTTATCAGTGGTTAGACAGTGGCTGCAAGCTAGTGATGAAATTACTGGTTTGATGCTGTCCCAACTCTAGCAAAGAATAGAAGGACTTGTCATTTGATGGCTGATTTATATGATAGAATTGATGGGGTCAGTTTGATTCCAAGAGATGAGATGGTTGCATCCCAGAGCCTTATTCACAAAACTCCAAAAGAAAAGGACCTTGGTTCAATACACTACAGTCCTCTTCATTAGCAAGGCACATAGAATGGGGTATATCAGAATGCTTTCACTGACAACCACTCACTGTGTACGTAGTCTTAGGATGTGCTTCTGTAAACTCTCAGTAATGCAATTAGAAAGTTAATTTTCTGAAAATTATTGATAGTATCCAAGTTTATTCCCTCAGCTTTCAGGACTGAGGCTCTTGTCTAATTTTATGTAGTCTAGAGAATAAAAATTTCAGAATCCTTGGAAGAGCTTAAATGTAGACAATAACAAGTGACAAGATGGGTGTTAGTGTAAGGAGTATCAATGGAGCCCATGTTAGTGGACTTAATTAGTTTCAGAGATGAAGCTAAACTGGAGTTTTGCCTATTCATTTAATATGCATTTTCCTAGAGAATAAGGAGGCATTGTGCTGTTGAATAGCCAACAGAAGTTGATGGGGTAGGCAGGAAAAGAAAAAAACAGAAGCAGAGATCCTTTTACATTCTCATTACTAATGCTTTAGTTTATACAGCATCCCCTGAACATAGTGGAGGATTTAGAAGCCATTGAAATCTAATAATTCAGAAAGGCAACACTAGTGAGGTTTCATGCTGAGAATAAACCCTTTTGTTTATTTTTTTAAACTGTGTAGCTCTTTTTCAATTTTTTTTCTGCATGTTTTGCATAGGAGTGTACTTTCTCTTTGGCTACTATGAGAAATTTAAATACTATAGTTGTTATTTTGTGGAATGTACTTGGTTTTAATCAGTGTTGTTAAATAATGTTGCTTGGAAGCCAGGCAGATTATTGGGCCTGTGGACTCTTGAGCATATCATGCTCTGTAGAAACAATCAGTAGTTGTTCAGATAGCACAGATGATAAACCAGATACAGACAACCAATGGATTTTAGATCCCTGCCAAGGAAAGACATAAATCGAGTTCAAATGGCTACAACACCATCAAATTCCTAACTATGAGGTTCCATGAGAACAGCAAAAACAAGTCCCTTTTCTAATAGTTTAAGAGGTTTTAATTGCTAAATGTATTGGGAATAGAGACTTTCTTGATAGCTAAAAAATCCTAGATGGTCTGAAATGTGACTATATGCTTTCTGCCAGTTTCTTTTAGCCAGATTACCACATAGAATATTGTGATTCAGGCACCAGATAGTTGTAAATTTTCCAACAATGTCAGATCTTTATTTGCTGCTGAAATGAGCCTATGAAATCTGAGGTCCAGACAAACAGGCAGCAGTGGGAGGATGGCAGGAGCTGTTTGTGCAGACATAGTACTGGGGTTATGTTTCATGATGATCAGCATCTGAAAGACATCAGTAAGTAGCTAATTGTCTGCAAATTACTGTATTTACCAATTCAGCAGGTCAAATTCTAACCTAATGGTATTTAAATTCAATACACCTGCTACACAATCAGACAGACCATAAATTAACTCTTTTCAAATTAGAGCTTTCTCACTAAAAAGCAAAAAAAAGCCCACAAACAATCAAAAAACCACCCCCCAAAAAAAGAGAAAATAATATTTTAACTTGTTCTTTCAATGCTAAGTTCATCATATGTAGTATTTACATATTGATGCATTGTTGAGGTGGAGATTCACTCAAATGTCACCTAACAACCCTGCACTCAAACTGAAAAGGACTAATTTAGCTGGAATCTTGTAAGAGGTTTTCACTCCAGCTGTCCATTTCTGCTGTCTCATGAGGTAACTTCTAATTTAGCAGATAGTGACAAAACCAGCATACCTCTAGGCATTTTGATCATATTTGCTTAATTCACTTCTTTTTCTGGTTTTTATTTTACTTGTCACTTAGAACTAAGTGCATCTTTAAAAGGTATCAATTCTGTTCTGCAAATTTTTGGGAGACTGATGCAGCTATGAAATAGTTTGTTTATATCCTATTTTTCATTTTCTGTCTAAGAGTACGAACACATCACTTTTTATCATGCTCCTGCCTTGAACCTTCCCCATTGTTCTGAAATAAGCTGGTTTGTAAGTCTAGTGTTTCAGTCCTGCTGTATCTCCTATACCTTCTGAGGCACACAAATAAACTGTTTAATCCTTTAAATACCATGGAAGTGTTTCTGCTTGTACTTTTGCTACGCTTTATTGCCTTTGCCATGTGATACTTGCTTATTCAAACTCTTTGCAACTATGTTTCTTTCCCAAACCCTAAGAAAAATGGTGATATGATCACCTTTCCTCACATTTTTTTCCTGTTTTCCCTCTTTTCTTCATCTGGGGATGAAGACCTTGTTTCTGGATCTGTTAATGGCTTTCCTAAATAGCACACAAGCATCTCCTAACATGTAAGGATGTTTCCTACAATGGAAACCAAGAAAAATTAGCTTCAGTGTCCATAGGGAGCTCTACAGTTAGCCCAAGTGAGCAGTACTGTTGGTTCTCTTCTGTAAGTATCTATGTGTATACAAATGTATATCTTTTGGCTTCTAACCGTTTCCCATTTCATGCGCACGTAACTGGACTCTGAGTGTTCAGTAAACATAGACGTCTTACAGGTTGGACTTAAAACCATTCTGCTTCTAGAGCTTTAGTTGTGAAGTTATAGCTATGAATTCCAGCCCAGAATGCCACCTACTCTTCGTTTCACCTCTGGATCTGTGACCTGTCTGTGCAAAGCTCACATATACCCCATATATCCTGATTTTCTAAACTGAACCATCTTTCCTTCATGTGTAGGCACCAAGCTCTTTAATAAAACTCTTCACTCTCTTCTGCTTGACCTATCCTATCACCTCTGGAGGTTTCCCTCCCCAGGCAATTAACCTCCAGGGAGGGAAAAATAAGCCCCTCCTTGCAGAAGGATATCCAGTAGACACAAATATACTGCACATCATCTCGTGGTATACACACTTTGCAAGTCTTTGTTTTTCCAGTGACCCACAGATGATAATATTTCTTGCCTGGGTGCATTTCTTTCTTTGCAGTACCATGTTTTGAAACATCACTAAACATACACATCCACTCTTCTCTTGGCTTCAGCAAATAGGCATTTTCATATCATTGCCTGAAATAGATCCCCTTGTTATATTAGGCTTGACCATGGTCTTAGATATTCCAGAATATCAAAGAAAAAGATGCACTTGAGCTCAGAGCCGTGAATGGCAGGAAGTGAAACCAATTCTCCAAGACTTAATACAGGCTCCAGTAAAGAATTCCTAACGGACACTCATTCTTCCTTAGCATGCGATACATGGGAATGTCAATGTCCCCATCTAAAACTTCTGCATCCATTCGCAGTCCTTATAGCATAACTGCTAACATTCATTTTTCTCTTTAGAAACTAAGAAACCTAGTAGAATGAGAACAAGACCAACAGAGGTGGTGATGAAGTTAGCAGGTCCCAGCTAGCCAGTCTGGACTGCACAAATTCCGTGCCCTAAGTGTCCCACTGAGCTCAGCAGTGATTCAGTGGCTGAGCACATGTCAATACTCACATGCTTGAATCAACTGTCATCACCTGCAAAAATCTTTCCAGCGCAGTGTTTATGCCACACTCCAGCCCAGGTGGGAAGTTAGATAGATGCAAGTGGTTACATCTGACAGAGTCAGCTTCCAGTGCAGCTGCATCCTGTGGCAGCAGCTGAGTTCTGAAGTAAAAAAATAACACAACAAAACAAACAAACCCAAAACCAAAAAAAACCCAACAAACAAATAAAAAAACACAGATAGAAAAGTGCTAAATATGGCAGATTTATGGAGAGTAAAGGAAAGGTCAGACACAAGACAACCCCAAAAGATCACGTAAAGTACACAAGAAAAACTGGCACAAAAGCATAATACATGATCTTTACAATGCAGGCATTGACCATTCATGATCTGACCTTTCAAGTACATGTTGAACTGGATAATTTAGTGTGGGACAGATAAGGCATAACTGGTTTTATCATCAGACTTCATAACTACATCTAAAATCAAATAAACCTAGTCCCTCCAGTCCAAACTATTCTATTATTTTACAAGAGATAATAGAGCAAGATCTAAAAGAAGGGCCTGTGTTCACAGCAAAGGACAAAACTAATAGCAAACAAACTCGCAAAGACTGAGGAATGTGGTTTTGTCAAGATCGGAGTGCCCGCGGTGTGATAGTAGAACGGCAATAAAGATACACCATATTGTATGTATTGTTCCTGTTCCTCTTATTTTAACAGGGAAGCAGAGTGTGACATTAAAGATACCTCAAATGAAGAAATTAATACAATGGGCCATACACTGTCTAAGGTTCATGGAAAGTGAAATTTAGTTCTGAAACCGAAGACTCAGCCCAAAATAATGTTTGATATCTAAATGGTATTGAAGGGAAGTCCAAAATCCCATTTATTATCACCAGTAAAGAGGAAGTCAAGAGACATAGTGAGGATTCAACAACCAATATCCTTTTTCATCCATGTAACATGCAGATGATCCTTCCCAGACCACTGGGACATCACTGTACTTGTGAGTATGTGAGTATAAGTGAGTGAAAACCTATGACTGACTGAAATCAGTTTTGTTTAAATTAATTTTCTCTAAGTTCTCACATCAAGTTTTTTTACAAAAATTTCACACGAAGCTGAGGAGAAAAAGAATGTTCAAATTGGTTTAGTTGTAAATGGTTCTCAAAGAAAAATCAGTTAAAATAAAATGTATAACCACATAAGCAAAGAACTTCTTTAACAAACTTTTCTTTCTGTGAGTGCCTTGACCATCAGGCAATATGGTCATAGTACTAAATAAATTATTTCTTGATAAGAGAACTATCATTACTTCCTCTTCTATTGGCTACATTTTAGAAAGTAGAGCTAAAGTTATGATTGAATTAGAAGGATCTCAAGTCTTTATGTGAAATTTAGCATTTCTGGAGCAAGATTTTCAGATTAGATCCCTCCAAAGTGTTAACAGATGTTTGGGGTATTTTTGCATCCTACCATGGCAAAGGTGGAATCCAAGTACTGAGCTGCTTAAATTGGGACAGTGCAGAAACAAAAACTGATCTTCAAGGAAACAATCAGGATGACTTGCTGAAATGAAGCACTTAAAGCTGCCATATGAAGGATTTTGATGTATGACTGCACCGTGTATGAGATTAAGGTACCTAAATTTAAGTGTTATACATATCTAAGATGAGGAACTCCTTTATTTGACAGTAAGGTCACAGCCTTAATGACTGCTTGAAGGTGAACTGAACTGCACTTTAGACTCCAACTTGTCAATTAGATTTCTATCAACTACAATGAAACTGTAAGCACAGCTGTCTAAATATAAAAAGCTGAAATCAAGGGTCTTAACGTCTAGCCAAGCATCACTATCATATCATCACAAGCATATCTCTTGCTCTAGATGCTATTGGTCATTCTTTGTATGTGCCTCTAAATCGCATTTCCACAACAGTTTATTTACAAATGTCCCTCTGTTTTCCACAATTGACAACATTTTTTACTGTGGCAAATCTGTAATTATTCTCACTTTGTTCAAATAACAGCTTTAAATATTGTTAATTTAATCTTAAATAACATATTTCTTGACTTAAATTTTAATTTTGTGTAGCAGAACCGTTTCACACAGTTAAAAATTGGCGTATTTGTGGCTGCTCTAGTTGTTTGGTGGTATGTTTGCTTACCATAACAGGGCACCATACTCTGGGTTAGTATTTCCTGCAGGTTTAACAATGGGCAGACTATGTTAAATGAAATTCAGTATATCTGAAACAATTATTTACTATTTAGCTCCCACAAATTTTTCATTATTCAACAGATAACATGCCATGGAAAAATATTCAGATATCTCTATTGTAAAAGATCAGATTGCACTTTATAATGAAAGTAAACTCTTGTTCTCCGAAGTCCTGACAACAATGATATCTGAAGTCTCTTGTTTAGTCATGTAGCAACAGTCATATTTAACAATAAAGTAAATTTTCCCCACATTTGGCTGCCTATAGTTTCCATGCTGAATAAAATGCTTCCAAACACCAAAGGATGAGATTAAATCTGTCCTTTTTTTCATACTATTCTTCCTCGTAAACTCGCTATGACTGTAGAGTTGTTACAGCGTAAGTAGAAAACAAGACTTTGGGGTTTTATTAGCAGTTCTTTGCTGACTGTCCAGACCTGTGCATCTGTGTAGCTTAACTTTCATTTCTGTTTTTTGTTGTGTATGGTGCCCATGGTATAGCCCAGAATGTCATATAATTTGACACAAAGCCAAATTTTTACAAGTAGATGTCACAATGTTGCTTTTAAAATCTATTTTACTCCTCTTATGCATCACTAAGGTGTTGATTTTTGAATGCATTCCTAGTTATTCTTCCTGCTGTTACACACAAACACCCTTCAAAACTTCATGTTCACTGTATTTATGCTTGCCTTTGTTTGGATCACTTTACAGAGCTTCAGGAAGAAACATCTGCTTTGCTCCCTTCCAGTGGTTACAATGCGAAGCTGAGGAAATAATGCTGCACAGGCACTGCAGGAGGAGCAGTCCAATGGGAATATCTCCTTCCAAACAGCCAGCCATTCTCCATTCCCCATTCCCTTAACAGGAGCTGGAACCTGTAAAGTTTTACAGAGGCTTAGCATCCCTCCACCCACACACCTTTGACAGAGCTGAACACGAACAGGGCTCTGAGCAACCTGATCTCATCGCAGATGTCTCGGTTCATTGCAGGGAGGTTGGGCTAGACGATCGTTTAAAGGTCCCTTCCAATCCGAACTATTCCATGACTCAGTGATTCTGTCCCTTCTTTGCCAATTATAGCATTGTAGTCTTGGATATTCCTACATGTTTTTAGTAGTGTTTTGTTTCTCTAGATTTACATCCAAAAGGCATATATTTAAGTGCAAGGGAAATGAGCTCTAGCAGAGATATGGATAGGCTTCCACTAGCCCACATATATCCTGGCTATGGTGTAGTGCACAGAAAAATTTTGAAGTCACATCATCAATTTTTCATGTCTGTCAGGAGAGATATGATGTAAAAAACATCTATGGAAAATGTAAAATGAGTGGCAGAATATGAAATTCTTTTCTTTATTTCTTGTGGTCACAGATTGGGGATATCCTATTGCCGTTTAATTCTGCTGAGTGGCAGAATATGAAATTCTTTTCTTTATTTCTTGTGGTCACAGATTGGGGATATCCTATTGCCGTTTAATTCTGCCAAAAATAACAAAAGTCACTATGTAAATTATCATCAGCACAGGTTGTCATTAGCCTAAAGGCTGAAGTGATTATTTCTCTATTTTCATACATCATTTGTTGTATCAAATTATGTTAATGTTTGTACATGGTAATGTTTAATACCTGCCTACTGTGATTTTTGAAATATGTGATTTTTAAAAAACATACAGATTTTATCCTTTGCTTATATAAATTGATTTTGGTGGCTTGTTCCATTTTGCCTAGTACTACAGCTGAAAGTCTTACTTTTCAAAAGTTGTTGCAGAATACAAAATATACTGAAACACAAATCTAAACCTGTCTCTCCTATATCTTAGTTTAAAACTACTGTGCTGCCTTTTCTCTCTATATCAGTGAATTAAAATGAAACTTTTTTTCAGTGTAGTTTTTTTGTCTTCCCTACATTCTGTTGATCAAGTTGTTCTCTCATAAAAGGGGAAGACTGCTTTAGATCCTGATATATTAGAATGAAAATTTGAATACATATTTTTTCCTTTCACAAGTGCCCCAACTACGGCTTTTTTTTTGAGGGAATGTGTATATTCACTACCACCTAGACTATAAAAGTCTTTATTGTTCATTGGAAATGGTATGAAAGCATACTTTAAATCGGTCCCCTGAGAGATGATAGCTAGGAAGATACCTCTTTTGGCAATCCTGTCAGGAGATAATTTTCACTGTAGGTCCCCATGTAATGCAATGACATCCAGTGTAAAGCGGCAGAAACTTACACAGTACAAGAACTACAGGATTATGTGTCTACAAAGTTGAGGAAGTTGGCACTACCTGAATTAAAGACTTTTGCATTAAGCATCTTCTGGTATTAGACCTCCGCCTTAGATAACGGAGAGAATTGTTATCTCCTCACCTTGCAGGGATTGTGGGGAAATAAATGCCTTAAAAATTTCAAGGCTCTGAGACCAACAGATAAACAGTGTTTCGCATAGCTTTCACTGTGTTCAGGACCTGTGAGAAAATGTTTAGTCTCAACAGATGGACAATGCAAAATACTGGGGTGGGAAATTTACAGATGGCACAGAAATATTCTGAGGAACGAAGCCAGCATTTTCAAGTATAAATCCTCAGAAGCCATGCACACAGTGAAAGAAGCATCTTGTCTGAAAGAAGCTGCTCAGAAGTGTTGGCTCCACCAACACAGACTGCCCCTGGTTATTTATTTCAGCTTTAATTCTAGTTTTAGGACTTAAGTGAGCATTCAAACTTGAAAATGTTTTTCTGTTGCTCACTATAACGCTCCAAATCAGGAGGAGTAAGGTAGGTCAAGCAAATCATGCCATGACATATTCATGCATAGTAACTGCTCATAAAGTCAGACTCTCAGGTATCACAATCACTTTTCGTTATCTAAAGAGGCATTATAGAATCCAGCACTTGTCACACATGGGCATCAACTGATCATTTTGGCCAAAATTTGCTTCAGGAAAATAGGAAACATAAAAGTCTGTGTGAAAATAATCAAAAGACCTTATAGTAAGATCCTCTTTCTCTTCTTTTTTCCTCTTTCCCTCTCTTTAGTTTCTCTTTTCCATTTTACTTATTCCATTTTTAAATTTCATTTAACCTCCCTGAGAAATTTTATTCCCAAGCAAGCCTCCTATGTCCCTAATCCTCACTCAGCAACTCCTACAGTGGTGTAAATCAGGCTTTTGAACCAGTGTACTGAAATACTCCTGTGACTGACAAGTAAATGGATCAACTGTATTCAGATTTCTGAAGGTGGTATTTCCTATGACAGAATGAGTTCAGGATGGATGATTTCAACCTCCTCTCATTCTTCCTTTTTGTAACCCAGCCCAGATTTTGTCTTTTTTGTTGTTTGTTTTTTTTTTTAACTTGACAGTTTATAAAATTTATCACTACTCTTCCTTTCCTCTTGCTGTCCTCTTTCTCCAATGATACCTTCCCAACCTTATCTTTTAGCTCTGTTTCTTATATGAGAAAAAGATCAAATCAAACTACACTATTTCTTCACTGTTTATATTTAGGCAATAAAGCTCTCTAATGATACAAGGAAGAACTTTTTTAGTTGGATATAGTCACATATCTTCAGAAATTAATGGCAAAGAATGATACAACACTTCACAATCTTAGTTTATGTAGTTCATAAAACAATGTTAGGCACTTCAGAATATGTATCAAAATGTGGGTACATGTAGACTATAAATATACATACATATGTGTGGAAGGAAGGAAGGTGTGTGGGTGAGTGTGTGGATATACATTATCATTTCAAAAATAAGACTAGAAATATAAACTGGAAATCTGTCACAGAAAAACATATAGCTCCCAAATGACTGAACTTTCACTTTCCAAAAAGCAACTGTTTTAGGATTAATTCCTGCATTTACTAAAAAAATAGAGAGGTTATTAAATTGTACTGTAAATGAATGTCTTTAAGGCTTTTTCTTCTCTGTGTGGATCGTATGTCAGTATATTTTTTTCTTTCTGAAAAGATGATAAAGGAATAAATATCAAGAAAACATCAATATTATACTAAATTTGGTCCAGTTTTGCAGTTGCTGAGGGTAAACTTCATATATTTTCAGTAGAAGTTTTCCTGGAAAATTGTGGATTCAGTCCCAGTGTTTCCAGCATCTCACCATGACAGACAGTATATTCTGGCCATAAATCATAGAATCATAGAATCACTATGGTTGGAAAGGACCTCCAGGATCATCTAGTCCAATCTTCATCCCAGCATCCTTAACCACTAGACCATAGCCTCAAGTGCCACGTCTCTTAAACACCTCCAGGGATGGTGACTTCACCATCTCCCTGGGCAGCCTGTTCCAGTGCCTAACCACTCTCTCAGGAAAGAATTTCTTCCTAAATAAAGCCATCTAATTAAACCCATGACATTTCTTATAAAAAAGCATATTTGAAGGGCACTTAATTTATTATGCAAAAATCATCTGTTATAAACATATGGTCCTTGAAATGAATTGCCGAAATACATTTGGAGACATACAATCTTATCATTGTATGGAAATAACTAAATTTTCTAAATGATATATATTCTATTTTAAAACCCTCGTCAACATACTTAGAATAACTACATGTCAGAAAGTTATTTAAAGGAGGATGACCAATCTACAACGTGTAATTCAGAAAGGAATCAGAATATTGCAGAGTTTGGCAACCTAGAGAAGAATGCGTGTCTTCCTCACCAAGCTTTGCCTCATTCATGGTTGCTACACAACAGCAGAGCTCTTTTTTCTGGGTAGTAAGATGGATTTTTATGGAGAAGTTGGTTGAAATGTCATTTTCACCTTTCAGTTACTTATGATGATGAAAGCACTGTATATTTAAAACTACTCATGTAATAGCTTGAAAAAAATTACTTCATTGTTTTTTTGAATCCTTCTGTTGCTGCATAATTTTGACTTGAATTTCCCATGTTGGTTAGATGTTAAAAAATAGAGTATTTAATATAAAGGGCTGTTGATTAAAATTTGCATTAAATAGCCACTGACCAGCTGGTTCCAAGTGATTTAGTCATTGTATATAAACTAAGTTTCATAGCCTCAGGCAATTATACTTGTTACCCATGAGAAGTATTTGACTTCTTCTAGTCAAGTGGGTTGAATTCCCCAATAAACTGGATTCTCTTCAGGCTTGTATATTTCTGAAAATTATTTATATTTACACTTTCAAATTATTTATATTTGCACTTTCAAATAAGAACTTTATTTAAAATGTGATTTGTTTTTATTTGTTTTACGGTCTATCCAAAGATAGAAGTGGCTACTCCCATTGCTAGGAAAAAAATATTCAGTTTAATGACATCACAGCTGGTAGAAATAGAAAATATAAACTAATACACTTCTAAATCTTTATCCTCTTCTAAAGACCATTCACCAAGAATCAACCCCTGACTGATGTCAGCATAAATACACACGGTTTTCTCTTACTATTGGATCGAGTTAGGAAGGTGAACACTGATGATATTTTCTGTAGAAATAACATTACAAACTCCCAAAATATAGGTAAGTAAAGAAAACTTTACTGAAGCAGGAAATAGAGGAGCACCAATAGTTTTGCCTATGTATTAAACAAACAGAATTTCTTTGATATAGATCACAGAATCACAGAATATCTTTGATTGGAAGGGACCTTTGAGATCATCGAGTCCAACCTTCGACCCCACACTGCAAGCTCACCACTAAACCATGTCCCTAAGCAGCAGGTCCACAGGCCGTTTGCATACTTCCAGGGATGGAGACTTCACCACTGCCCTGGGCAGACTATTCCAATGTTTGGTAACCCTTTCAGTGAAGAAACGTTTACTAATGTCCTGTCTAAATCTCCGTTGGCGTAGCTTGCATTCATTACCTCTGGTCCTGTCACACGCTACCAGGAAGAAGAGGCTGTCACCTCCTCGCTCCAACCTCCTTTCAGGTAGTTGTAGAGAGTGATAAGGTCTCCCCTCAGCCTCCTCCAGACTAAACAACCCTAGCTCCCTCAGCTGGTCTTTGTAGGACTTGTACTCTAGGTCCTTCACAAGCCTCATTGCCCTTCTCTGGACATGCTCCAGCACTTCTATGTTTTTCTTATAGCGAAGAACATTGTATAACTGTACTGAAAGAAACATTAGCATGGATGGTGGTATTCTATCAGTTTACCACTACAACTACACCATTCCTGGTGTAAGCCCAACCAGGCTGACCACTCAAATCAAGGTATCATTCCCTATTCAACAGAAAAATATAAGCATCTCCTAGATGACATATCACCCATTTGCAGATACTTTCACAACCATTTCTTCCCATTATAGTTTGAATTTAAATAACCTATTTATTTCCATCCCAGATGTTCACTTTTGTTTGTGCTGCCCACATTGTTCTGTTGGATCATTTATTTCTGTGGCCATGAAGGAACCAGATTGACAAGCTGACATGTTAAAAATAAATCAAGGGGAAAAAAATATTACCATTTTAACCCAGATATTTGTTTAATCCGGTTCACCAGCTCCAGAAAAGAAATTAAAGGCAATTTGGCTTTTTTTTTTTGTTTTGTTCTTGTTAGGATGTGTCTGCATTCTGGGACACTTGCAGCCAACCTGGAATATATGGTCACTTCATATTAAGTCTTCTGCAACACATTGATAACCCTTAAACACAAGGATATAAGGTTTGATGGTAAGGGAGAAGAATTTACCAAAAGACAACATGCTTGGGTCATTCACAGAGATTGAATTAATGGCTAACAGGGGAATATACATCGCTTAGATCTAATACCTAAAGTACATTTCAAAATAATTTAATATTTGCAAATATTTTTCTACAGTAGCTATAAACAAATTATATATCTGGAATGAGTAATAAATGTCATTTAAGCATTCATATTTATTCCTTAAAGAAAAAGATGAAACATTCTAAAGCATTTTGTTTTTTTCCATTTAGATGTGTGATGAAAAACTAATATTACAAAAATGTTTCAAATCATTATTTTATAATGTCACTATTAAGATTATAATTGTTTTAAAATATAAGAAATTAAAACGCCTTTGACTAGAGTCTGTCATGAATCTCTTGAAGTCAGTGGAAAGGAAAACAGTTTTTCTTTCTGGATTTCTATTCAGGTATTGCTTCCTTGAAGTTAGAGGTATTATTTTCTTCAAAACTATATAATACATATATAAATAACTTGTACAGGTCTGAGGAAATATTCCAGCTATTTAAATATATCATGGTCATACCATAAAACTCACGTTTGGCAAAACAAATAAAATTGTCAACAACTGCAGTATATAATTCCTGATTACTTGGGACTGATACCTTCAAAAGAATATTTATGTTTTCTACAAAATTTATTTATAAAATTGTACTGTTTTACATATATGTTTTAAGGCCTTACATTTATCACCTCTCAATATTCTACCGATTTATTTCACAAAGTGAGTATGCTATTGCAAAAAATTAACCATTTTCAGCAGAATATGAATGAGGCAGAAGGGGACCTAAGGCCTCTTATGCGTATATATTCCTTCAAAAAAGAAGCTAGTTCCACACAATTCTCCTTAGACTTCATAGAAGCCAGTAACACCTATAATGCCAAGCATTTCACAAAATGCCTAGTATTTTTATCAGTTCCTGAAATGAATAATTTGACAAGAATGTAATGTATTTTCTTTTCACTTTTTCTATTGTTAAAGTAACATGTGTTTGAAATAAATTAATGTTTGAATGAGACTTGAAGTGGACTAATAAGGTTATTAGCAAAGAAAACAGACTGGATTTTTCTGTCAGAATTTAATAAGTCACAGTTAAGGGAAGGTTATAGGGGAACTAAGATGGCTGCTACTATGACAAGAAGCCACTGCAATGTATGTGCATGAAAGATTTGACTTAGCTCCAAATGCATACACATTGCAACACACCGTCTGATACTTTTAGTTTCCAGATTAGTAAGAAAATAAAGGCAGGATAAACAGGATAAAAGTCATCCTAGTCTTGTTAAGACACTGCCATGTTTACTATAGCAGAAGTAAGACAAGAGTTAGAGTCCTGGCTACAATTCTTCACCAAAACAGATTTTCTAGACAATGGCATTTGCCTAGAAAAATAAGATGCTAACAGATATTTAACTTCTTACTTCGTTGTGCAAATAGAAAAAAAAAAGACTAAAAATATGCTTAATTTATCACAAATTGTACATTTTTTTTCACGCTCAAGCTCATGACTGTTCTTTCTTTTTATTGACATACACTTAAGTATTATTTTCTTATCTGACTTACAGTTGAAAACAGAATATAAATCTCTAAAGTGCACTCAGACATTACCATAGAGACCTGTGAGAGACAACAGTAAAAATCCTTAGAAATTCCATATTCACTGGACACATTAAAGCTTTACAAGGCTTTTAGTGATGAGTACACTCTTCCTACACCACCTCCATAACTGAAAGACTGAGCTCATACATAGAGTTTCAGAATTTTTTCCCTTTCCTGGCTGTTCCCAACTGCTCTGCCTCAGAGAGGTTCTGTTCTAAGAATTGAAAATTGCAACCACATAGGCTGATTTTTAAATTATTAAACACTCAGCACTAAGACAGTTGTCAGAGGGGTCTGTGCTCTAGACATATGAATCGCTGAAAATACTACTTAATTGAAAAATGAGTCCTCAGTCTTCTCGGTTACACACACAAAATTAATGGATCCCTTTGACCTTAACCTCTCCATATTTCAGCTTCCTACAAATCAAATAGGGATAAAACATTCCATTATTTCTCATGGGCATTGAGATAATAAATTAATGAATATTTTTTGTGGTTATTTCAGATACAAGTGATACATTTCACAGAAAAATCTGTAAGAAATTAATGACTCAGAGAAGAATTTAAATAGTGTGCACTGTCAACTATAATGAATTGGGTAATATTTGAAATATGTGTGTCTAGATCACAATATGTAGGTATTTGGATGTCAAATTAAGATCACAAAGGCATTTTTCATTCTGGCACTTACGTAGTTTTTAGTGCTTGGTTTCTCAATCTCACATGTTTATGGTTTCGCATATGTCTATAGTCATTAAAATAGTGAATTTTGCTGCAGCAGCACTTTAAGTCTGTTAGTAATGGCAAATTCTACAGCCTCTGAATAGAACAGGACTTGTTTCTGACTGTCATGATTGTTTCTCCTTATAGTTGTTATAAAATACTACTGACCATGGTTCGCTTTTACAGTCTGTTTTCTCACTGTATGCCCTGCCTTTCATGCTCGTGAGAGCAGAAGAGTCACTGTCACTCTCTTCAGAGACACTGTACCTCGTTGCTCTGCAATATGTCCACTACTGCATAGTTGTGCTACCTGAGCATAGAGCTCTGTTTATAAAAATTCTCATATTTCAGTTGTTGATCATAAAGGAAAAGAAATTACCAGTACACTAATGAATAAAGGATTCACTCCTCGATTTTTGCCTACAGGCTATGAAATCAGAAAAATTATCAGATTACAGTTTACCACTTCTTGCCCTGTTTCACCTCTAAGGGACTCTTACTGCTGAAATTGTTTTAGCATCACTCGATTTTGAGGAAGGTTAGAAATTTCTGTGTTACATGTCAATACGCTTAGTAACATGTTGAACTGTTGCCAGCCAAAATCAGCCATATAAATACATCCTTGATATTAAATCTAGAGGTGGGGGTTTGCAGGAATATATTTTCTACTCTGTTTTGTCAGTGGCTTACTTTGGCAAGTGTGACAATTAAGAAACTAATAGATTTCCTTGGTAAGAAAGTGCCATATTTACATAAATATTGCTCAAAGAAAGTCACAGCTTGACATTTTAACTAGAATTTGAATAAAGTGGAAATTTTAGTGTCCAATAGCTTAAAGTTGATAGAAGAGACAATACACCTATACATTCACCCCAATACCATTGTTAAAGCTAACACGGAAAAACACAAAAATTAACCAATGCTCTGACAAATTTTGCACATCATCAGAAAGAAGACTGCTGTTTGATTTGTAGGGAGATTTCTAGAAACAGTCTAAAGACGAGCACAGCTAAAAAGACTGAGTTTGGACATTGTGACAGCCAAGTAAGTCACCAAGAAAACAGCAACCCAAATAATGTAAAATAGAAACAATCCTGAAGATAAAAACTAAAAGACAAAACAAAATAACAAAACAAAAAAAATCAGGGATCTAGCTGCAGTAATCATTTAAATCCTAAAACAACACAATAAACAAACGAACAAACAGGTTATACAAACCAATTTCTCTACAAAAGACCAGTATAAATCCAGATGAAAAAGGATTAAAATAGCATCAGGAGAAATTCACCACAGCAAATCAATTTTATGGAGTAAAAGTTCTTTATCTCAGTGATAAACTAGAGAAAAATGAAAGGCATGCAGGAGAAAATCACACAAAAGAATAACTACAACCTTTGGTGTAATATATCAAAGTTAAGTTTGGATTACCACCCATGTATTAGTATATTTAGAGATCACAAATGTAAAGAGAATATAAAACTTCTGATGAATCCTGAGATCAGGATAATTTGGTGTATCAAATACAATATATATGTTAGAAGCAACCCAAAATTTCAGTCAGAAACAGAACCCTGTGTACAAAAAGACCCCATGAAATCATGATCACCATTCTAAACAATGCAGTATGAGCAAGATACAGTCTGAACTTGTTTTATTCACTGGAGCTTTTACAAGACGAAAATTATGGGTTTTTTTTGATCCATTTGTTGCACTGCTGCAAGTTTATCCATAAGGAAGGTCCTACAAATTAAGAGTGTCAGAATGGCATTCAAATAAATGTGTAGGCGTTAATTAGGCATAGTAAGTCTCTAGGGACCAAATACAACATTCCATAAATGAACAGCTTTTGAACAGCCTAAACTTAATAGGAGTTAAAATTCAGTTAGCTGTGCACTTGCATTGTGGTTCCCATGTTGTATCAAGAATGGCATTATGTTTTACGCTTTCCTACAAAATACTTAGATACCAATTTCCATTACGGTGAGAAGAGAGTTTCCATCTAATGTTTGAATCACCATAACAACAATATTCTGTCTTGTCTCCTTCTAAATGTTTCCTCAAAATTCCCAAAATATAAAAATTACAGGAGCTTTTAAAATGCATTGAAATGTAGCAGGATCATGCAGACTGTATTTTTTTCTATGAATACATTGCTGACGCTCAATGCACTGTTGCAGACCTGACTTGATCCCATTTCTAATTTGCCTGCAATTTTCCAAACCTTCCTCCAGAGATCAAAATTGCTTCTCTATTCAATATCTGAATCAGATAATGATTGTGATCCCTCCAAGTAACTGAAATAAAGTTAGCAACTCCAAACCACTGCCATCAGTTTTGTAAAATACTAAAAAAAATCTAAGTAGACAAGATGGTCATAAAGAATTCTGAAAGGTCAAACTCTAAACTCAAATTTTAGAGAACATTTGTGTCATCTCTGCAGTTTTCCAAAGATGATGAGATAGAATTTGCCATATGCTTTCTAAAATTTATCTTTCTGATTTACATAATAGCAATACAAAATTGATTATAAATCGATGGCGAGTTTCACTGAGATTACTCAAATTGATTGGTTACTAAAGGAATTAGTGCCAGCTATGTATGTATATATTCATTAGTATTTATTGATTCTGTTTGCATATATGAAAGCAGATGATTCATGCTAAGACTTTTGAAGTATTGACACAATCTCCCTCTCACAAAAAGTGATTTGGACTGGAAAAATAGAAAAGAAAGAGTTCCCTTCACTATTTCTTTACTAAGAATACTGTATATTTCATTAGTGGACACTGTTTATGTAAAAGATAATTTGTATATATATCATTTATCTACATAAGTTTTTCACTACCAAAGTTACCCTCAAATCCTACTGGTTTCAAATCACATGATAAAAATTAATAAATTATCAAGAGATATGGAACAAGTCCGTAACAAATAAATTACTATAAGGTTTAGATCTGCTAAGGATTTGACTTCCTAAAATCAGTGATTTAATCATAAAAGCAAGGATATTCAAAGAAGACTGAAAAAATAGGACTAGGTTTCTTTTGAACCCTTTGAAAATCTGAAGTACGATCATTGATCGGAGTATCATTTATTTTTCTATCAAACAATAATGATTTAACCACTCAGACTAGAAGACAGCAACAAAAGATAAAAGCAGGAATTTTAGTAACAACACACATATCTTAAGACTTCGATTAATGCAAAGGTACTTAAACATAGTACAGAACCAACAGCAAGGTACATAAGTGAGGACAATTGTTGAAGAGCACTGGACCAACTCAGTTCATGGGGTACTGTATACTTGTAGGATGCACCTCTAAACCACAAATTCCAGAAACAGATTCCCTAAAAGAATCCTACTGCATTCTTTTTTTTTTTTTTTTTTTTTTTTTTTTTTTTTATAGTCATTGTCTATTTACATCTTATTGACTGGAATTCTAAGGTTCTATCTCCACAAGATCTGATCTCAAGAGAAAATCTTCATTGGATTTTCTGCACAAAGCCTGCTTTGACTCTTTGAAATTAATTTAGAGACCTACCACACATAGTCTACTTATTTATGCTGGTCTTATGTCAGTATTTGCTTTTCATCCAGCATACAAATGATTCTTCCTCAGCCTTATCCAGAGGCATGAAGACCTTACACAGTAGTAAGGAAAAGAATACAACATATGCATAAGAATTGGTCCATGATGGCCAACTTTAAGCTAACTTGGGAAACAAGTTCAGAAGCTGTTAGTGCTTCATTTCAGTGTCCCTACAGGCCAGTAGGAAGACGTGTATTTGATTATGGACACTGGGTCCAAAGAGCAGGTATGTTTGGATTCTAGGCTTATCCAGCCACTAACAAAGGTTTAGGAGGTCTTTGCCACAGATCAGTGACCTACATTAGCATTTAAGCATGTAAAGAGCATAAATACGTGGAAAAAAAATCCTGAGTTATTAGATTACTATCTCTACTTGCAGTTTCACGATGTTAAATAATACGCCACATTTCCCTTTATCAAAGAAGAAGGATGGTTAGTTTCAACAAGGTGTTTTTACACACACAAATAAATGTTTCTTTTAGTACAACCACAGTGATTAGAAACTCTCAATATGAAAGTTAGCTAATAAATCTAGACTTTTCCTCTATTCATGAAATACTAGCAATATTAACTAAAACTTTCTTTAAATATTTCTTAGAGTAAAACCAGGTATCTGTGAATATCAGTGTTTGTAAATGTGTATAATTTACTTGCAATGATCAGATAGTAACACCTTCAGTTTTGTTTTGTAATTATATGAGTACAAGTTTACTTAATCCTTATGTATATCAAAAAGGAAGCTTACCCACTTTAACTTCATGCAGTTGTTCTACTTTCCTATTCCATTATTTCTGTTAATAATCTGGACAGCTGAATTGAATATCTCCCTTTACCTTTCTTGTCTCAGATCACTAGACAGTGACAAAAGGAAATTTGCAATTATTAACTGGGAGTCATCTGTACTTGTTTTACATTTTAAAAGTGCTGTATAAATCCTGTTATTCTTAAATGTCCTTTTGCAGAAATGGAGAAGCTATTATTTTCTTAACTATATTTTCCCAGTCATATCCATGGAAGTATTAAAAACAGTAAAAACTCTGGTGCTGACTCATTCTGCATTGCCTCCAAAGACTTTTGTGTTGAATGAATATGAGCGGTAGGTTTAAAAGGTATTTTACCTATGAGCTGAGCAGTAAAGCATTGCTTTTAATTCCAGTTCCAGAAGGCTGTAAATCAAAACTGCAAACTCCTGTTCCATAATTCTAAGAAGGGAATCAAACACATCCTACTGGTATTTTGTGGTATGCTGGGATTGTGTCTGGTGGTGTGTTCATAGCCAGGGAGGGAGCTACTGGGATGACTCCTGTAAGAAGCTCTAAGAAACTCCTCCAGCTCCAGGTCAGATCTGCCTCTGGCCAAGGCCAAGTCAATTAGTTCCTCTTCGGTAACATATTTAAGAGGGCGAAAAGCTGTTGAGTGAGATCTTTTGTCTTGAGGGTTCTTTGGGAGAGGAGTGGGACCTGATAGACATAACCATGCAGACACCGAGGTCAGTGAGGAAGAAGGGCAGGAGGCACACTGGAGCAACTGTTCTCTTTTGACCCCTGGTGAGATGGTGCGCTGGCTTGATCCATCACTGGGAGGAGTACAGCCCATGGAAGAGGCTGATGCTGGTAGAAGTTTGTAGAGGACTGTCTCCTGTGGGAGGGATGCCACCTTGCAGTGAGGGAGGACTGTGAGTTTCCCCCAAGGAAGGAGTGGCACAAACAACATGGAGTGGACTGACCCACAACCACCACTCCCTGCCCCCTTGCACCGCTGTAGGGGAGGACGTATAGAAAATCAGGAGCATAGCTGAGCACAGGAAGAGGGGAGGGGTGAGAGGAAGGTGTTTTTAAGATCCAGCTATTTTTTCTCACTGTCCTACTCTGAATCAATTGGTAAATTGGTGGTGGCTTTATTGTTTAAATTAAATTGATTTTGTTTCCCCAACTTCAGTCTGTTTTTTGTCCATGATCATGAGTGGTGGGTGATCCCGCCCAGTCCTTTGTCTCAACCCTCAAGCCTTTTGTTGTATTTTCTCCTCCTCATCCGATTGGAGAAGGGTAGGAGTGAGTGGGCAGCTGTGTGGTCTTTAGTGACAGCTGGGTGAGTTTAAACCACAACATGTTAATATGTTCAAATGAGAAGCAAGCATCTTGGCAAATTTGAAGAATAGTTTTGACTGATTTAAAAACCTTTTTTCCTTAGAATTCCTAAAACTGTCTTTTAATATATAGTTCTGTAATATCTACTTGGAAAAATCTGGTGATGCACTGAGTCACAAGTTTCTATTCTAGTAATTGAATCTAATAGTTTGGTAGGAGCTCAAATTGACACTAAGTCAATCTGCTTCTAGCTAGTATTTCTACAGCATTTTATCCCCATGCATCCAAAGTGAGTGAATCAAAGCTTTTTTCTTTTTTTTTTTTTTTTTCCTTCTTCTTCTTAGAAGCCAGTATTTGCCAGGTGATACAATTCCAGGACAAGTCACTCCAAACCAAACACCGTAGCTCTAAGTGGCAAATGAGCTAGAGAAGAATTTTCTCCTAGAAAGTTCTGAATGATACCTTCCTTGAAAAAAGTAAGTAAGATTGGAAATTTGACCTTCCCCATTCCCTTGTACAGTGCCTTCTTTTTACCTAGAATAAAAGAAAGGAGGAACAGAAAAATAACATCGAAGATGCTCATTTGCAGGCACATAGAGACCTTCTAGAAACTGTACTGTATTTTCTACCACTGCAAGGTCTTTGGAAGATTTATTTTTCCCTTAATGCATCTACCTGTCCCACCCACATTCCTTCTCTAGTAAACTGCTTACATTCTCTGGTGAACAGCCTTTCCTACTGACTAATTTCACATAGCTAAAAATAAAGGCCAAAGAGCTTTACTCAGCTTTGCTTTAGTAAAAAAAAAAAAAAAAAAAAAAT
>VWZK01002241.1:121671-137811 GCA_013396935.1 Baryphthengus martii
AAAAAAAAAAAAAAAGGCATAAAGGCTTTTTAACATAACTTGGTTTATTTGTATTTTCAAGAAGAGAAAAATCACATGAAGCTGGACCTGTGTCTGGGATACTTCAGTCCCTAAAATATCAGTAGTATTACAATCATAGAAATAGGGCTTTGCAGAGGCCATCCCAATTTGTCTAAAGTATTGCTTTCCTGACACTGTCCTTACATGAAAACCAAGCTCTTCCTATTCCCAGATTCCACTTGCAGATTATAAATAGATATGGTGTTCTCTGCAAAAACAGGTTGCAAACAAGATGGAAGGAACCAGCAGTGCAAAATAACCTACCTTTTTCCTGGGGTCTAATTATTGTTTGCACTGCTGCAATGACCAGAGTTAAAGCACTTGAATGCCCTGTGTGCTTTAGAAACAAACTATGTCCTTTTTACCTTCTTCAGGATTTCATGGAAATGATTCATAAAGAAATATTACAGTGGATTACAGTAATAAGACGTTGATCAAATGAATAGTTGAAATTAAAAATAGTTTTTCTTATTTTTTTTCCACACTCACACTCCTTCACATTTTTTCACACAATATTTCTGGCTGGCACTGACACGGGAAGAGAAAGCTTGGTGGGATCAGGGCAAAGGAGCACATAATGTCACTATAGCAATTAGGAGGTACCCAACACACTCAATGGCAGCAGTAGTACAAATTGGACCTACCAGTTACAGCCATTGGCCAGCAGTCCATGTGATCTGGCCTGCCTGAGAAAAGGCGCTATCAAATTAGACATATATAGTACATAGCAGTATGTAAGTGACTTAGAATAACAGCACAAAAATTTGATACCCTGCTGCCCAGACAACAAAAAATCCTGATGGTAGTGTCGTGTCTGAAAACCATCCTTTAGAGAAATGTAATGACAGACAAGGAGTAAGGCATTCCTGACCATTTCTGACCCACAGTCGTGAATCCTTGCCTGAAAGTAGGCTGGATCCAGATTTATTCCTTTCCTTCTAGACTGCAAAGGAATGGCGTGGTAGTCTGAATTCCTGTCTTCTTGTCTAAATGGTGCAATAGTTCAGTCTTTAAACATTCATTAAAAATTATGGTTTCAACCATACATAGTGTTGAAATAAAATATTTCAGGTATGATTTTGAACAAAGAGTTTGCATTTTTCATGCCTTTTAATGTGAAATACAGACATTAGGAAGAACACCCCACACTTTTCAGTTGGACCAGGGAGGGAAAATAAGAAGAAATTTGTAGGTAAATACAAAGACAGTTTAATGAAAACTGCATCAAGGTTGCACGTAGAAGCAGAAGAAAACAAAGAGTTATTCTCTGCTTCCCATCAGCAGGTGATGTCTGGCCTGTATGGGGAAGTAGGGCTTCAATATGCATGGCAGTGGTTTTCAAGGACAAGTTGGTGCCCTTCCTTTTCCTAGCTTTTATTGTTGAGCTGACAACACATGGTATGTAATATCCCTTTGATCAGTTTGGATCAGCTGTCCCAGTTGTGTCCCCTCCCCAGATTTTGTCCACCTCATCCCACTCAGTGGGAAACGTCGAAAAATCATCCTTGGTGCTGTGTGAGGCCTTCTCCGCAGCAGCCACAACACAGGTGTGCTATCAACACCTCTCTAGCTCTCAGTACAAAGCACAGCACTATGAGGGCTGCTACAGGGAAAATTAATTCCATCTCAGTCAGATCCAATACAAATGGTTTATACATAACCACCTTGAGGTTAACACACTGCTAAGGGAAGGACTGCCTTCGGTTTAAAACTTGTCTTCAATTCCAAATGCATGTTTTCTATTTTCTAGAGAATTTTCTAATTGACATGTTATCTGTAGAAAGTAAATAAAGTTCCAGAAAGAATTATAACACATTTTAAAAAAAGGCAGAGAGGGAATTAGGCACTTATGACCTAGGAAGCCAACTGTAATTGTCAGAAAAATACTGCAATAAACTACCAAACAATTTGAAGGTCTTTAAGAGATTTGTAGGGAATGTCTTGCATTAAACCAATTAAATCTTCTAAACTTGGCAATAGGCTTTGTGGATAGGAGAGAAGCAGAAAAGATAGTATGTCTTAACTTGTAAAAAGTGTTTTGTACTTCTATGAGACTCTATTTCAAGCATTCAAAGAAAAATATCATGATGAAACTAAAGTAAGATAGGTGCAAAAGCACTTGGGAAACTATTTTTACTATTTTTGTAAAAGAAAATTTAAAATTAATAGTTCATTGTCCAAAGGGAGGGATGACTGACTCTAAAGCCACAGAATTTTTCCTTACATCTGGTGCTACTCAGTAATGTGTAATCAGTAAATTAGACTATTAAATAAAGAAATTTATTACAGTTGTATTTTATATTAGGTTTTGGAGAGTACATAAGCAGACTGAATGATAGAATTACAATGTGAATGCTTGAACAAATTGGGAGAAAATATCAATGCAATAAAGTATTATTCTTTTTAGTGTTCACCAAAAGTACAACTGCAAGATGACTAGGCAGAATTTCTTCAGAACAGAATCTGGAAGTCACTGTCATTCATAAGCCATGGTGAATAAACACTATCTTATTATTTTTGTGAAAAAAATAGGCCATACTTGGATACACAAACAAGTGTTGCAAAGAATGCAGTCTGAAGTAGTTTCTACTCCTACAGACACAGGTAGATGCTTGAATTGAGTACTGCACCTTACTTCAGGCACCTAACTTCAAGAAAGAAGTTGGATCAAGTGGAGCAGGATAAGAGGCAACATATATGGGTTTGGAGGAACCAGGTTTGCTTAACTTCAGAAGAAATCTAAACCTGTAGAACTCCAGCAGTGATTTAGAAGACAGTCCATTAGTTGCTCTGTAAAATAACCAAAGCTGTGTCTAAAGTGCTGGGAAGTGTTAGGGTCCTTTATTCCACTGTCTACTGTGCTTCTGAGTGGAAAAACCCAAACTGAAAAGATTTGATTTTGGGGAGCCATGTCATCCATACATAAGATTGCAAGGGATTTATTACTTTGGGATTTCCTCTTTTTTTTTTTTCCTATTTACTATGTCTGCCTTACTTTCATAAATAACATTATTAGCAATGTAAAGTCAGTACAAAATGCACAGAACAACACAGGGCTCAAGCAGAAATCTCAGACCTCAAAACAGTAAATGCAACTGAAAACAGATCTGGAAGAAAAAAAAAAAGGTAGTACATTCAAACTATTTAACTATATTTGGAAATACATTTTAAAATGCCATTTTTAGCCCCTGTAAGTTAGGGGAATATTTATTGAAAACCAAGGCACCTATGCAGCTAACCTCTGCTTTTAACCAGATGACTAACTACTACCAACAGGAAGGATAGCATTAGCAAAGTCTTCCTTAAACTGTTTAGTTGAGCAGAGGAACTTTGACAAAGAGTCATTAAAAATATTAATTTAACTGTTAATACTTAATTTTACATTTTTTATAATTATGTTTTGAATTTGAAAAAGCCTTAATACAAAAATGAGATGTTACTGTGTATTTTGTCCAGTGAGTAGAAAAACTGTTTACTTAAATAAAGTGAACTTTATTTTGGATTATTGGACTTCCCTCCCAAATTACAAGGAGATCTCTGAAATTACTAATCAATGACCACCATTTATTACAAGCATCAGACTGCATGGAAAACCGTGCTTCCTAAAGTCTGTACCTCACATTGAAAGGCATGAAAAATGCAAACTCTTTGTTCAAAATCATGCCTGAAATATTTTACTTCAATACCATGTATGATTGAAATCATATTCTTAATGAATGTTTAAAGACTGAACTATTGCACGATTTAGATTAGCAGCAGAAGACAAGGATTCAGTTTGGCTGAATGGCCTCACCAGAAGGTAGTAACTAGTACTCAAATTCCTTTTTTTTTGTATCACACTAAAGGTATGTCTAAAGTTCAAGTATATTCACAGCACAGAGCTTCATTAACCCTATAGTCTACAGATTTGTCCCTTCTAAATTGACATTAATCTCACTGCCAGCCCTTTTATTGTTCAGTCTCATATTATGCTGAATTGCTTAAAACATGTTTGAAATACACAATACCTCCTCACTCTTTTAAATCCAGCAATAAGAAATAAATTACTAGTTGTTTATGCACTATCTTGGAATGTTTGAGACTTCTGTTCAAATCATTATCCAGAAACAAACAAATCTGACTTAAAATCTTGTTTCTTTTGTCACTGGTCTATCCTGGACCATCAATGATATTGTTCCACTATGGATATAAAGCATAAATAATCAGTGAATCAGAGACCAAAAGAGAAAGAAGGTAGACGCTTATGTAATAAGTATGGCATCTGTGTTTCAGCAAAGGTTTTTACATCTTGTTAGAGAATGGAAGAGTAACACGAGAGATTGAGATGTCCTAGTCACTGTGAGTGACTGAAGATGCTGAGGATTAAGGGAGCCTTCTGAAAGATGCAGGCTCAAGCCCCAGAAGATGAAAGAGAGGGTTAAATTTAAGGTCTTATAGTCCTTAACAGGTCCTGAACCTGAAGTATCAGGCCAACACAGTAACATAGTTGTATTTGAAAATGATGTAAGGCTCTTCATTTATTTTGTATCCCTTAAAAGTGCACAAATGATTTCTGATCAAACACACCTTTTTATGCTGTAAAAATGAAATTATGATGTTTTTTATTCCTTATGGGTTCTAAAGGTTTTCAAGGTAGGGATAACAAAGAACTAAAACAGATGTCTAAGAGGCTGTAGGATCCCAAATATTGGAACACAGTCAGAACAGAAAAAAATTGGAAAAGCATCTGTCTAGTGAGAGGTGTCCCTGTCCACGGCAGGGGGAGTGGAACTAGATGATCTTTAACATCCCTTCTAACCCAAACCATTCTATTGTTCTATGATCTGTCAGGAGTGACGTACACTGATCGATAACTCTTTGGAGCAGAAAAACAGACTGGGTGACTTCTTGACGTTCTCAGCTAGCTTAATTTTTCTCTGCTGTTCTGTCCTTCAGAAGGAATCACACCAGCTTTTATCTTAGAAAAGGCAGAAACTTCTACCACAGGCTTAAATATTACAAGTTCATTTGAAATACAAGAAATGTAGATTCAGCTGCATAACTTGAAATATAGACATATATTCTTAGGGCTTGCAAGTACTCTGCAAGTCATTTTAACTTGATATTCTAAATACGGTACCACTGCTTAGCTTTGGGTTGATGAGTTAAGAGAATGTATTGAAATCTTGCAGAAGAAAGGTAGAAAATCATGTCCTGTGGAAAAGTAGATGCATTGTGTCAACTGACTGAATATATTTATCAATAGCCATATTTGATTTTGCTGCAATTCTATTGGTTTTCACAAGCTAAGTGGTTTAAAGTCTATTTGATACATAGCACAACTTGAAGTATAAACACAGGCAGAATATGGGAACAGATACTGATGACTCAGAAGATAAGATTTACCCTGACTCAGAACTAAGCCAAACATGTAGCATGGTTTTAGATATTGATGTGGTGATTTTATCAGATGATTGATACACTAAAGATATTGATAAGGAGAGTCCATGTTACTCTACATTGGCAAGAACTGGAGGATCACTTTTGGCATAACACTTAACCCCATGTAAATTCTAGAGTTTTAACAGAACACAAAGGTGGTTTATTTTCTTCCTATCACAAGTTGTTTCAAAGACTTATAATACAAAGAAGCAGATTCACTTCAGTATGGTTATTTTTTGCATATCGCTATATTAAATGCTATAGGATGGTAAGCATTCAGGGTAATTTTAGAATTTTCCCTTTACTTTTAGATTTTTTTTTTCTTAAGCCATGTGGTGTGGTGGATGCATTGAAAGGAAGGGATGCCATTCAGAGGGACCTGGACTGGCTGCAGAGATGGGCCAATGCCAACATGATAAAGTTCAACAAAGCCAAGTACAAGGTCCTGCACCTGGGTTGGGGCAATCCCAAGCACAAATACAGGCTGGGTGAAGAATGGATTGAAAGCAGTCTTGAGAAGAAGAACTTGGGCGTGTCAGTCAATGAAAAACTGATCATGAGCTGGCAATGTTTATGTGCAGCCCAGAAGGCCAATCGTGTCGTGGGCTGCATCAAAAGAAGTGTGACCAGTAGGTCAACTGAGGTGATTCTCCCCCTCTATTCTGCTCTCGTGAGACCCCATCTGGTGTACTGTGCACAATTGTGGAGCCCTCAACACAAGAAAGACATTGAACTGTAGTAAAGGGTCCAGAGGAGGGCCACGAGGATGATCAGAGGGCTGGAGCACCTCTCCTATAAGGACAGGCTGAGGGAGGCTGTTCAGCCTGGAGAAGCAGCAGCTCCAGGGAGACCTTATAGCCACCTTCCAGTATCTGAAAGGGGCCTACAGAAAGGCTGGGGAGGGGCTGTTTGCAAGGGCTTGTAGTGATAGGACAAGGGGTAATAGTTTCAAGCAGGAAAGGGGTAGGTTTAGAGTAGATGTCAGGAAGAAATTCTTCACAGTGAGGATGGTGAGACACTGGAACAGGTTTCCCAGGGAGGCTGTGGATGCCCTCTCCCTGGAAGTGTTCAAGGCCAGGTTGGATGGGGCCTTGAGCAACCTGGTATAATGGAGGGTGTCCCTGCCTGTGGCAAGGGGGTTGGAACTAGGTGATCTTTAAGGTCCCTTCCAACCTTAACCATTCTATGAATAAGATATTGCCTACTATTACAGTTATAAGGGAAAAATCATTTTAATATTTAGGACCATTAATTTAAAATATTACACACAGTTTGACTCACTGAGTATGTATTTACCATTAATAAATACTAAGACAAAGCTAAGGAGTACTACAAATGGGACAATAATTAGACAGGTAAGGAAATACCAGAATTCAATATCAGAAGCTGAGTGCTGTAGGAGAGTCTTACATTTCTTGCTAATCCTATAATTCCACCAATTAAAAAAATCAGCCTTTTGAATGCTAAAGAGGTCTATGGAATGAAGGCATAATTGTCCTTTATGTGAGTGAACAGTTGGAGTGCATAAAACTCTGCCTGAGGATGGATGAGGCACCAAATGAGAGTTCAGGGATTGGAGCATATCTCATATGAGGACAGACTGAGAGAGCTGGAACTGTTGAGCCTGGAGAAGAGAAGGCTCAGGGGGATCTCATCAACGAATGTAAACTGAAAGGAGGGCATAAAGAAGACAGAGCCAGTCTCTTTTCAGTGGTGCACAGTAGCAGGACCAGAGGCAATGGGCACAAACTGAAACACAGGAGGTTCCCTCTGAACATCAGAAAACTTTTTTTTCACTGTGAGGGTGATTGATCAGTGGCACAGATTGCCCAGATAGGTGGTTGAGTCTCCATCCTTGGAGATATTTAAAAGCAGTCTGGACATGGATGTGGACAACCGATTCTAGGTAGTCCTGCTTGAGTAAGATGACCTCAAGAGTTCTGTTCTAACCTCGACCTTTCTGTGAATCTCTGATAACCTAAGAGGGAGTTTAAACATCCATCCAACTTAAGCTGCCCATGAGGGACAGGATTCATGTTACATGATGTGACCAGATTGAAATACAAGTGCTTATTCTAATGGTTCATTCTTTCTCTACAGTCAAGAGAATACTGCTGCAAAGCAATTTATACCATCTTAAACACTTATTTCAGAACAGGATTAATTACCCTCTTAGAAGGATTTTCTTTCTCTCTGAATTATAGAGGAAGTCTAGACAACTAACTCACATTGGACACCTAACTCATGGTGGCAAAAGTTAAGTGGGATATTTCCTACTGCAGTAGGTTTCTAAACTAGGTGCAGCCCAAAGTTAGGTGTTTGTTTTTCCACTTGAAGGGAAATTATTCTGATTTGAGTTAAATGTCTGAATTTGTGTGATTATCAACTCATAAATTTGCTGCATTACAAGTCAGTCCTTTGACAGGGTTTTCTATATTTACTAATTTTTTTTTCGTGTTTTACATTGTATCTTCTATAATGCAACACCAGATTAATGAAACTCTTGTAATTCAGTCTCTTAAAGCAATGACAGTTACTTTGAAGACAACACTTCACACCATTTTTTGTCATAGAATCATGGAATACCAGGTTGGAAGGGACCTGAAGGATCATCTAGTCCAACCTTTGGCAATACGGCAGAAGACAAAACATAAGCAACACATGCAAATACGTAGGCAGGAACGGACAGCTCAGATCAGGGGAACTTCGTAAAGACAGTATAGGAGAAATAAAGAGCGTAAGAGAGAGGAAAACCAACTGGACCCTAAGGCTAAACATAAAACTGTATTCCTGACCACTCAGCAGAGGGGAGTAAAGTAATAACTTTTCACCTCTGCTTCTGAGGTTGAAAACTGCAATCCTTGAAGAGTGTTCTAGAGAAGATTGAGGTAGCCTGGTGCACAAGATACAGGACTGAGATCACAGGAATAAAGAAAAAATAAATACATGGCAAAAAAAATGAAGAAAACAATATTGTTACTATTCATTGGTCCCTATAATACCAATAGAGAAAAACCAAAAGGAATGGTTGTCAGATATAGGCAAGTGAAAAATCCTTTGAAATAAAGAACTTTTATTGTAAGCAGAGCAAGCAGTACACAAAAGTATTTAAGGTGTTACATAATTGTAATAATGAAGAATGCACCCTGCTTTAGTTTCTACAGAATTAATGGATTTCAGTGAGGCAGTGTGTGAAAATTATAGCTAGGAACATTTTGGTTTTTATGTTCATGACTAACATGGGTAAGGAGATAAATTAAAACATTAGTTTGAAGCAGTATTATGCTGACGGTGCTGCACAAACTGGAATATATTTATGAATTGACTGGAGTAGCCCTATACTGTGCTAATAATTTTCTTCACCTGCAGATTGTACTGGTATCTCTTCAATAATCAGTATTTTTAGTAAGTTTTCTTAGAAGCCATAGTATGTTTTTTAAATACATTACTTTATCAAAACCTTTGTTTTGTGGTTATATTCAAGAACATTTATCCCCATATTTGCCTGTTTTCTTTCTTTGTTTTGATTGCAGTCTGATGAAAGAAAGTCAGCCTCATCGCTCAAGAGTTGGCTGAGCTATTTTATTCCCTTCCTTGATGCTTTTTTGTTTGCTGTTATCTCCCACTGAGCTGTGCTGACTCCTATTGATTCTGTTCTCTGTCTCCTAGTTCTTCTCATGTTTTGAACAGGAATCCGTAACATCTAATTAAGGGTGTGAATTCCCTTATGCTGGAACCATCTAAAGCTGAGCATTCCCAAGTGACTATTGCCTTGGAAAACATGAGTTACACTCTAAGAAAATTTAGATGCTTTGGAAAAGTAATCTTCTAAAGTACAGGTCAACTTCCAAAGACAGAACTTACCTTTTGATCAGCTCTCAATCAGAGATGAAGCCATATTTATTCGTTTCCAAAATCAGTTGAGTATGTGATAATGTGCCTGAACAAAGCAGAGTAAAACCTGAACAAAGGGTTCAGTCTATTTTCTTTCTTTACTAAATAAGGATAGCAAAAGTATGCGGGGAAAAAAAAAAAAAAAAAAAAGGAAAATAGCATGGTAAAAAAGCCTCAAAATAAATTGCTCACAGATGATTACATAAAATTAAATATTGAAATGTATATTGATGTTTAGATATTAGAAGTTTGGGAATTTTATGATATTTTCTATAATGGAGTTTATTTAAAAACTGAGATTTCTAATAAAATGACAAGCTACAAGAAAGATGTCAATAAATTTTAGAATTGTGTTTCTTTAAAAAGTATACTTTATGTAGAGAAAATGCGAGTCTCCTCCTACAACTCTGTAGTAATTCTAGAGTACTGCAGAAAAATGTTATTAATAGTTTTACATTCATTTTGTCTGTAACCTAGGAATTCTCTTCTACTAAATAGGAAGACATTGCAATAAAATATGTAGTTAACATTTTAAACCAAAAACATAAATGAATTCTCTCATTCCTCAAAAAAACCCCAACTTTTCAAATGGAAATAGTTGAGTCCTTGTAATTGCCATATGGTCTTGTAATTGCCTTTAAAATGTCAAAGATATTATTATTAAAGTAAAAGTTTAGTAGTCTTCATGGGTAAGACTGTTGAAAGACAGTAAGAAAAAGCCCCACAGAATTAGATCGCAGTTTTGTAACAGCAGCAGTATAGGATCTTTACACCACAACCTCCTACATACACAGTCATAGCAAGTATGGAAAGCACTGTGAGTGCTAAAGAGCGTTCATCATTCCCATAGTTAGGCTCTCATTTGCCCCCTAACATGTCCGGAGAAAATATTCCCAGACTGTCAACTCCAGCAGCTTGTCAGGATCGACACCATGATATATCCAGAATGTCAGACCATTGGCCTGTCCAAAAAGAGTGTTTGGAAAAAAATCTAATTTAAATGAAATAAAAAAGATTCAGCTTTCCTAGTGTATATGCTTAAACTACTTCACCAGGAATAAATAAGAAGGTAAGTGTGTAACAATAGAAAACCTGTGAGCAATATTGTACAGATTTTTTTTGGAAACTATTCATCTTTAGGATTATACCTGTAATATTTAATTATCATCTACTTTGATTATATGTTGCTTAGTGCCAATTATAAATATTAAGCCTGCCAAGTGGCAATACAGCATGTGCCTATAAAAGATCATGTCTTCTTCAGTCATGAAAAATCCTTCTTTAGCAGATCTCAAGTTTTAACACATATTGGGCATAAAGTCCATTACAGAAACAATTCTGTTATTGAACAAACAGAAAAAACATGAATTCACTGAATCTTCTCATTAAATAACTGAAAAAGGCCTCCACAATGGTTGTTTGTATTTGCCAAGTATCAGTACTAGTTCTCTGCTCCCTCTAATCAGTGCATTACCAATGCATTTTATCAAAGTTCTGAAGTAAACTAAAATGACCTTCTCTTCCAAACCCAGAAGTAGTTTTAGGAGATGAAAATGGAAAACAACTCTTAATATCACTAAAGCATATGGAAAAAATCTAGTCCAAGACTATGATGCTATACACCAGAAACCTTTAGCATACCACAAGTTGTATATGAAACGGGTGAAAAATTCTGTACTATACCCTCATGATGAATTCAGAGTATTTTTTTTATAAATACGCATGGCCAAACAAACCAAAGAAGTATGAAGAATCTACTGTAAAGTTGCTAGAGGAATACATGTACATTTTCTACAATATGCTTAATTCTGTATCACTCTTCAATTACTTCACTCCACTCGAAACCCCCAAATGCATCATATTTCCAGCACATCAACACAGAAATTTCCATAGCAGAAAGGTTTCCCCCTTTAACATACAGCACAGATCTGTTCCATTAATCTTCTGCTAGAAGAGTGTTCCTTTAGGTACTGTAAGTCAGCAGTAGAGGGCTCGAATTTATGGTGTGACCATGCGGGCCCAGGCCATGGAAACGGAACAGGCTTCCAGGCTGTGCTATTGAGTGAAACTCGGGTATGGGAAAGAAATGAACCAACATTAAAAATCACAAGACCTCTTACAGGACTGAACAAAAGGAAGCAGTCTGAAAACAGATTTTAACTGAAGTCATCCATCAAACAGTAAAGAGGAAAATATGCTAGAGGGGGGAATAAATGAGACCAAGCCACAGAAATTAAGCTGACATAATAAAAATTGACAGGAGCAAGAAGCTAAGTAATTTAAAAGAATTTCATATACACAAAGATGGTAATCAGAGAAAAAATACAAAGAAGCACTTAGTTAACTTGTATTAATGATTCTTGTAAGTATTAAAAGCAGAATTTCCGGTAAGACAAAATTTAAGAAAATATATAGCTGCATTGTGACATAAATACCATGAGGAGTTTGAACTAGCTAAAAGAACTCAAATAAACGATCTTCTATCAAAAGCCTTCTTTTCCCATTAAATTCTTAGCTCTAGATGTGAAAACCTGTATTTTGTAGTTTATGATCTCCTGTGTATCAGTGTATGAAATTTCACCCAGCTATTCTGTTTTGAAACCAGTAATTTATGTTTCTCAGAGTATGTGAATTTCTCAGACTTTATCATCTATTCCACCTTACTCTTCAAATTAAGAAACCTTTAGAAGCCTTTACTTTCTCCTCGTGAGACACCACTGAATCTACTTTAAGTTAAATAGGGAGGGAGAGTCCTTTACATATCTCACTGTTTCCAGTTTGAATATTTTTTGCAGCTTTGCATTCTCACCAATACGCCGCTACTTTTTCTAAGACACGGCAGTGGACCTACCACATTTTAAACACAAATTTTAGAGAAAGAATTGACACTGTTCTGCAGTCTCTGCCACTTCATCACTCTGTTCACCGGAAAAACAAAAGTTTGCAGAATCTGAGACACACCGTGGCACTGAACCTAATCTAAAGAGAAAGGAGAAAAAGGGCTAAGAGTAGGAGTGGTAAGTGTAAAGGAAGGAGTAGGTAATAGGGCCCATGAAAAATGCCACACACAGGTTCCAGGCTCCAGACACATTGAGTTTGGGTTGGTTTTGTTTTATTTTTTTATATCAAAAAAAGAAGGTAACTTGAGAGGTCTGTGGCCAACAGTTAGTAGAGTTGCTATTTAAAAATACATTTTTCTCTACTCCTTTTAACAAGTTCATGTTATGTATCTAAGGATCACACAAGGATCATTTTTACTGTTACCACAGCACTGCCCTGGGAGTTCATATTAACTTGCCCATTACAATCCCTGGACTCTTTTTACAGTAACAGAAACATTCTTAAAAACTTACAAATCTTGCTTTTGTTCCCAGTTCTAGCTGTATGACTTTCCAAGTGTCTGTACTAACACACATTTTTGAGTGAATACAAGCTACTAAACAATATAGATCACTCTGTAGAACTACATCGACATTGTTGTTGCTTGATATTCATCAGTCTTTGCATCAGTAACACATTTTTTTCAGTGATCTTTGATTACACCTCTTCGATAAGTAATCTTGTAATCTTGTCAAAGCATTAAGTTAGCTTTCTTTACAAAAGCCATTTTCCCTAGAACTACACTGTGTGCATTAATTATATTCTTATCCTTTTTTGGTTTAATCAGCTTAGTCATGTATGTGTTTTCTATTAGATGACAGTCTAAGCCAGTCATAGTCACTTCACCTTTTTAAGCATTGGCATGACATGGGCATAAATATAACCTTCAGAAATTTCACCACAAAAAGCTACAGTTCATATCAGCAAATCAAAGATCTAACCAGCAAATCCTTAAGAGTGTAAGTTAATTCCATGCAAATAGACTAGTAAGAGACATGACATAAATATCTGTATAGAATCCCTGATTTCAGTCAATTTTAAAATAGGATCAGTCTACTATGGTGAAACTACGTCCAACTGATATTTAAACAAACCCAGATTCTGATATTTCTTCCCAGTTGTTTGGGGGTTTACTTTTCCCTCCTGTTATGATACAGGTTTGGGTTTTTTTTGCCCTCCTGTTATGATACAGAAGATCCACATAAATGTCAGGGACAACTGACATATGTCTAGATGGACTAAGGAAGTTAAGTGTCTGCAAAAAGACAAGCGCATTAAGAATCAGGTTTTTTATTTAGTCTTTGAGTAATACTCACATTAGTTGATACATAAAGATACATAATTTGAACCTAAGAGTAATAATATTTTAAACTTTCATGAATCACATAGAAGCACCATTCTCAAACCAGAACACATGTACTAGCAAGAAATTAATACAAACCACTTCAAAGTGATGCATGGACACTGTGTGACTCGGTGTGGAAGACGACTTCCTGTTCTGGTCCCTCTGGTTAAAACATAATATAATGGATTTTTTGTAAGCACAGGAAGGTTAACAAAGATGACTGGAAGTGAAAAATTGCTTCCTGTTATATTAGGATTCCCCTTGACAAAAATACCTAACAAAGCATATGAAATATACACACTTTTACATAAAGAAAGTGAACAGGGATTTTTTTTTTCTATCATACTTAAGAGAATAAGCAGAGATTACAAAACAGCACGTTTTATAAAATGAAAGAAAGTAATGATAAGGTATAACAGCATTTTAATTTTTGAAACTTCAGTATTCTTTCAATTAAGTGGTTTAATGCGCAACTTCCTATTAAAACTTTCAAAAAATGTTGATCATAGTCAACTAGGTAAGGGCTGGACATTCAGGCTACGCCCAAAATTTATTTTTGACTTACACTGCTTCAAAAATATATTCAAACTTTATCCTATTATAGCTTCTTACCATAAAAGATGTATTAATCTTCCTAATACCACAACAATGGTGATGATCTCATCCCTGCTTCTCAAATTGATAGTATCAGTCCTGTCTGAATTCATCCCACAGATTTCTCTTTAGAACGATTTGTCTTTTTCTTATCTTTAAAGTTCTTCAGTAGTCTTGTCTCTTTCTGCCTCCTCAAGCTACTTTGTTTCTCGTCAGCTTATTAGGTCGCACTGTGTTTTCTAACACTCCCAAGTATCTCTTGTCATCTCGGGGTGTAAAACACACAAACTGCATCTTAAGTGCCAACTACTATGACATAATCAATCATAACTAGGGTGTCCAGATAAGGCTGTCATAATAAAATCGAATATTACATAGTTAAAATGACACAGAAATTCTTTCTTAAAAAAAAAAAAAAAAAAAAAAAAAGACCATGTGTTTTTAGACTAAAAGCTTTCTAAGCTGAATTCTTTCTTTTTAGGGCACATAATTACAGAGAAACTGCCAGTGATTCTCATTTCCAGTGTGAAGTACTGTGCAACAGTGCTGAAAGGACGTTGCAGCAGAAAGTAATTTGATCCTGACTCTTGATCAGTTTAATGTGCAATGAAACAGTAAACAAAAGACTGCATTGTTGGAGGGAAAAACCCAAACAAACAGCAGGGATTAAAGCAGGTAAGGAGCTGTTTAATCTCTCTCAAAACTCTATCCAGAGCAAATTCCTCAAGATTTACTGATGAGAGAGAGAAGCTGTGTTGACTTTTTCTCTTCTTCCCCTCCCCAACCTTCCTAACACTGTAACCTCCAACAAATAAACAATAGTCCAAGCAGTCATTAACCTTGGGATCATCTTGTTATTTTATAGGTTACTGAGCACGTTTTCAAGAAGTTTTACATGAAGAAGCTGCAAGTTCATTAAACATGTGTCTTGAGTCAGGCAGTAAATACAAAACACAAATATAAACAAATACAGCCCAGATGTATTTATAACCCAGAAAAGCCAGGTGTATTATCCTAGTAGAGACACAGCTTCTGTCCACCTGAAGCCAGGTAGGGTGAAAGGCAATACAGACATGTTCCTAATAACACATCTCTTGTGTTGGTTAGCATGAAAACCTCCTCTGTACAAACCATGGATTCTGTAGGTTATAACAAAAAAACCCAGAAAATTTGGGCAAAAGCACAAACCAGTCATTCCTTTGTACGAGCCAATAGAAATCGCAGAGATTTAGAATTATACTATATTTCAGATCAAAACCCACTTCTGCAGACTCTTGTAATCTGTAGAGTGACAATAAAATAACAAGCAGAACAAAGGCTTAACTAGTTAAATATAACTAGAACAGTATCAGACTATCTGAAGATAAAAATAGCCTTCTATTTCACAAAGCTAGCGCTGACCCACATTATGGTGTTTTCCAGGCTGTCGGTGTCCAGCTAGGGACTGACTCCCGTGCCTCTATCAGTTACACACAGTAGGGATACCATAGGTGTTTCCCATCGCCAGGTTTCACCTACGAGATGTCTGCCTTTCAGTAACGCCTCTGTCTTGGGAGACTCTGTTTCCTAGGATTGAGAGAGAGCACAAGGCTGAGACAGTCCGTATTGTTTCCCACACCACTTCTGGCCTACTGGGCTGATCTCCCATCTGTAAAACCAGTAATCAGGATTTTATCTCGACTTTAAAACACAGAATAAGATGCGAACAAAAAACCCACAATGTGTTAAGGGCTTCCTGTTACCATTAAACTTGCAAAAGAGGTTTTGCAGCCCGAAAGCAAAGGGGTTGAAGGATTAAAACGCTTGCAGAGCAGCGACAGTTCCATCGCCGCTCAACTTCGCACTCTCGCTTCTGAGGCCAGAGGGCCGCAACATGCCACCGCGCGTCTAGCTATCCTCACAGGGAACCGGGCGCCCGCCTCACCCTACCACTCCGAACGACATCC
>VWZK01002241.1:139059-167143 GCA_013396935.1 Baryphthengus martii
CGCCGTGGCCCCACGTGTGCCGCCGCGGCGAGGGCGGCCGAGCGGCTGCTTTGTCTTGGGCAGGCAGTCGGAACTGGCTGCGAGCGAGGACGTGAATCCTTTCCAGAATGAGCTTTCCGCAGCAGAGGTGGGGTCAACCGACCTTGCTTAGGCTGGGCTTTTAGATGCCTCCTCAGCGTGAGGAAAAGTCCGCAAAGGAGTCGTTTTAAATACACGTTGAGTGGATGTTTCTGTAACATTATGCCATTGACCCTCGGAAGCTCACGAATGCAGTCACATACCTTAAATTTGACCGAACTTGCTTCTACGACCAACAGGGTATAGTGTGTATTTTAAGCACAAACAATGCAAGGCTTGCTGGTGGTAGTACGCCCCTCGAAAGTAAGAAAGCAAGAGAGACAAAGCATTATCAAAATCAAGTAATCTATAGTAATAGAATCAAGATTAGTGGCAGTTTTGCACAGATCTTGGTTGCTATCTGGGAGCAAGCTATACACATTGTAAACAGTATGAGGTGACAAATGCAGAGTCTCTGTGACACAAAGGTCCTGTAATTCTAGTTTTTCTTATTGCTGCTGGAGACAACTTTCCAATATGTCTACCTGCATCTGCAGTCTTTCCAAAGCGGTGACTCAGAAGTGTGAACCCCATCTCCTTGTAATCTCATAAAACTGTCAAATCAAAAAACCTGAAGGTGACACTTAAATGTCAGCTCTTGTTATTCCGTTCATGAAACAGCAAAGGCTTTTGAAATTGTCTTAAAGGAACAGAATTGTTTCAGGGGGGAAACGTGGAAGAAGAAATACAGAAATTGCACAGCCAAGGGAGAAAATGTAAGAGTGAGAGAAAAATAAGTGACAGAGCAGGAGCCAAGGGAGAAGGATGTCATTGTCTTACCAAAATTATATGTGTAAGTAAGGCAGTCAATAAGTAGAATTTAGCCTTATCTAGTAACTTCTATCTTGTGAAATCTTCCTGTTATGACAGAATACATGCCACGTAAGAATGCTGGATCTGTCCCAGTGTGCAGGCTGAGTGTAAGTGATCACTTCTCTTAAAGATTAACCAGAACGCCGAGACCTCGGTATTACTGACCTCTAATTGAGTAGCGTATTGTCACCTTATTTAAAAAAAAAAAAAAAGCTCAATCAGATCAATACAAGAGGTACTAAATTTTTACATTTAAGTCTAACTTCTTACAGCTGTCTTCACAGATGCAACTTCTTATTTGGCATTCATACCTTTATTACACTCAATAAAATATATTAATAACTTTCTTTGCATGTGTATGCTAAATTTTTCATTGCTTAAAACATAATGGAATAATTTTCAAGTAGGGTGACAGGATTTATGTAGTTTGCTATTGAAGTGACAAGTGATAAGTATTTTGAGATGCCTTGCTTTCACAAATGCAAGAGGATGCATTAGGCAAGGGGATGGAATGGTTTCTGTGATGTTTTATTTTCTCCAATATCTGTTAAAGCTTCTTTGCATGTTTAAAAATTTTTTTTTTTTTTTTTTTTTTTCCATGATCCAAGCAGAACCAAGAACACTTGTCACATGGCCTCAGTTTCATCATCTTTAGAAATTGCATTGGTTTGTTATACAGGAAGTTTTGAGATAATTTTTTTTCTTTCCCCTAAACTGCATGCTTGAACCACAAGAAGCATCCTTCCTTCACTGAGAGTGTTGTAACAAATTTATCATAAACCTTTGGAATCTCCTATCTATGATACATGAGTGTATTTTAGGCCATGGGTCGCTTTCTTTGGTCCAAAATAGGTCTTGTTTGCACCGTGGATGTCATAATACAGGCTTTCACGTGCCCGTAGATAGGAGGTGCATCTTATCAACAATACCTAATGAAGGTGTGCCCCTGCCTGGCATAATAGCTCTGTGGTTTGTAGCTCTTATGCTCCCACTCCTCTTTGTCTGCATTAGCAGTTTATATTTTGGCCTTGAGTAGTAAGAGAAAGTTAGGGGTATTTGTCCTTCTGTCCTGCAGTAACTTTTTGTCAAGTAGCAGGTTAGAACCATGAACTTACTTGTGGATGTTCTCAAATTGTAATGAAATGCAGTTTGTTACAGTTTTCTGTTTTGATCCTGTGGTTTGAGTAGGTGAACATGTGGCTGGTCTTGACTTCAGTGACTGTGATGTCACACAGCCGGCTCTGGGTAGAAATGTTTCTGGTCTGGGAACAGGTGGATTGAGCAGCTGTGAACCATGTTGTACATCATCTGAAGTTCGAGTGAATTGTCCTGTAAGTGTGTAAACAAGCACTTTTGTTTGCATGCTCCTTAAGATGCTACTGAGTTGTGAACAAGGATGTCAACAACATGGCATAACCTTACACCTCTCTGCTTTCCACATACTGGCAATGATCTAACAGAATACTTTTATAAGCAGTTCTTGCCAGACATGAGTGATTGTTTCAAACCCAGAATTAACATACACATGAATCTGTTTGTCATTGAAGACAGGTACTTTAGCTTCCTGTCCCAAAGAAGGGCATGAATTAAAGTTGTTCTTTGCAAGATGTCTTCCTCTTGCTTTAATGAACTATTCTCTAATATCTCTTAGTATAAATGATCGTAAATGGTACAGTCACAATTAACGTGACTTTATCCTTTATTGGACAGGATGCCTTCGTTTCATAGGTGGTCCTGGCATATTAACCTTACTTTTGTTTTCAAGTTTATTTTAATGGACCTAACTGTCTAAATTTTGTTTGTTGTTCTGTTACTGATAGAGACTGTTGCTTCTGTTTCCAAAACCCTGATTGGATGTTAATTTTCCTCAAGGAAGGCTCACTTGTAAATTGAGAAAAAAAATATTTGGGTACACAGCTTCATGGTACAAGCATTGAGTTAGTATGATGCATTTGAATTTCACTCATGCAGCTTTATGCTTTCATACACTTTCCTGACTTTTTTGATACCTTACCAACCAAGTAGTTAACTGTCTGAGACAACGTGGTAATTTTAAAGCTGTATTTCCAAGCATCTTGAAAGTTACTCACATCATTCCAATTCCCGCTAAGCTTGAGGTGTTTTAATTACTACCACACTTATTTTTGTAGCTGATTCCTTCCAGGTCTTTTTGCTGAAGGTGGGTGAAGCTTGTACTCTGACTTAATGCCATGACACAAACAGCATGCCAGCATCCAATGTACTGCTTGTCTTTAATTTTCATTTGTCTCACGGAACAGGACTAAACTAGGTTGGCAAAGCTGTCCTAGGGATAGTACAGCCTGTTGCTGTCTTAAGAAGTTGGTCTGGCATGCAGTGGTGCGAAGTGATGGCATTCCCGTCAAAGGGAAATGTGAGCTTTGCTCCTCTAGAAAGTGGCAGCAGCAGTTGCCAAGGCAGACAGTGAGACTCAGATACATGCTTGGTTAGGTCCTTAGTTATGTGAATTAATAACGTGCTGATGTGTCTAATTGCTACCTGTTAAAGTCAGTATTAACAAAATGAATTCATTTATAGGGGTTAATTACACATAGAACTCAAACTTAACGTTGCATAATGTACTTGCTTCTACTCCGTGTAAGAATTTGTTTTGTGCACCCAGTTTCTAGATGTGATTAACAATCTGCGTTTAAAAAAAAAAAAAAGGAGGTAGGATTTATTACTTAACTAATGCTTTGCTGCCTTCCCTCCTCCTTACCCCCACAGTGAGTTTTTCTGGTATTGCTTTGAGCACCCCTAGTTGCATATTAAGGGCAGCCTGCCTGCCAGGTTGGATGAATCCTGATTACTCCTTCCATCGTATCTGCTGCAGTATGGGCTCTTGTTAACTGTTTCCAATTACTCTACCTTCTTTTCTCCCCCAAAATCTCCGTCTTGCAGATCCCATTCTATCACCTTGAGCTCACTTGCATCCTTTTCTGTTTCTGACAGCCTTCACTCCCTTCATCCTTTACCAGGGAAGAGGACTGGCTATGATTCCTCTTAGCGGTCTTAAGAAGAGATAAACACGAGATCTGCCAGTGCATGCAAAAAGCCACACAAGACCTTGTGCAGCTGTATCTGCTTAAAGCTGTCCTGTCCCGTTTTGCTGTTCTGCTTCTTAAACTAATTGAAAGTGACTTTAAATAAGCTATCTTCAGTTCTTTTCTTCAGTTGCTATTTTAGGTGTTCCTTAGGTCTGGTGCTCAGAGTCTTTTTAATGCACACATACCTTCTGCTAGGGCATGGCTGGTATGTCAGATGATGATTCTTGGGAGTTCTTCCAAGTCTGAATTCTCCTGGTTCCTGTTACTCTATTGGCCTTTCCCTTCAGAGGATCCTTCTTACTCCTTTTTCATGCCTATTATATTTAGAGTTCTTGCTGTACCTCAAGTTACCACAAATAAAAACTGAAATGGGTTGGGTTTTTTTCACAGGTAACTGACAAACTTAATCCTACAGTCTTTAGAGAAATGCTGATGGTAGTATCTGGCGTGGCAGTGAAGTGCATGTGAAACTCTTTTGTTGTTGTGTTGGTTTTTTTGTTCCCCAAGCCATGCCTGTGGTAAAGGGCCATTCTTTAAACTTCATAACCAAGAAGCTGTCTGAAAACATGAAAAGGATGTCTGAAGGTGTTCGGTCTAGTTTTTCTAACAGTCCTTTGCATTGTGTGATGCAGCTTTACCCGTCTGCTACAGTCCAATCTCTTAATGATTTTTCCTGTCTTCTCTGTTGCTGCTGCTCTGTTACTGAGCTTCCTTTCCTCTGGACTTACGAATGGAGCAAAGCCAGGTCTACAACATAAAGCATTGTTGCAGTTCTTTAAGTTGTAGTTCACTTTAAGAACTCCTGTACTGCTAAGGTATCCAGATGACCTTTAAAAGGTCCCTTCCAACCCAAGTGTTCTATGCTTCTATACCTCTTAGAAAACACAGTTATTAGACTGTTGATTGGTTCTGACTTCTGCTTAATACTGATCATTTTTGGACAGACTCACTGTAATCTTCCGCTCTATGGTTCGGTGCCTGCAAAGGAGTCTTGGTCTGACTCTAAATCCTAGATGGCAGTTAGAAACCATGACTTACTTGCATGTAACTTTTTCTTCCTGCCCTTTGGTAAAGTGTGTTAAGACATCGTGTGTTATCAGGACTTAATGTACAGTAGTCTCTATGACTGGATCTTTTGAATTTGCTTTCTCATGGTTGAGAAGCTTTTCAGCATAGGCTGCTTCTTTCATGATCCTTGGAATGGGAAGGTGAGTTTAGAACACTAAAATACTGTCTCTTCTCCTTATTTTCTCATGTACGTTTGGCCTGATTATTTGTGTGGATGGATGCATAGAACTGGTTTGTAGTGTATGAAAAGATCTGAACATTGCTACAACAAAGTTACAGCTTCTGTTTGATAAAAACTAGATTTATGAAGGCAGAAAACCTGATACTACTGTGTCCTAGCTGGGGGAGTAATTTAAAAAAAAAAAAAAAAAAAAAGACATTTCAAAGAGACTAAGTCTGTGATAGCAATTCTGTAACACTGCATACTCAGCTAATCTATTTCCAAAGTGTCCTGGATAATATTTTGTATGAACATAGGAATCTACTTTTTCAGCTAAACAGTTGTTTGATCAATGATGTGTCTCTCTAATATCTAAGGATATTTAGCAGGCGTTTGGTTCAGCTTATACTTATTTTTTGGGAAACAAAACATTTCTTTTTCTCATCTGTTCCCTAGGCAGGTATTGTCAACAACACTGGTACTGTGGCAGGGCACAAAACGAGGTCCTCTGCACTATGAAACCTTGCAGCATCAAAGCATATATTCTTGGTTCATTTGCATAGCAACATTTGCAAGTGAATGCACAACTTTTAGAAGTTCATCAGCTATCTGCTTCCTGGTTGTGTGTGTTGCAGTAATTTTATACGTAAATTTAACCATAGCAGAATAGCACACCACTGGGCAGCAGTAACCTTTTCAACAAACTTTCCTGTATTACCACTATATTGGTATATTGAGATATTTATATATACCACTTAATATACCACTGTCTTGGTATATTAAAAGTCATAGTGTAAAAAGGCAGTTAAAGGCAGGTGAAAGTTGCCATGTGTCTTCAGCCTTTAGTGTGTGAAACATTCCTTAGTTAGGTATCTGTATCCCTTGAAACTCTCAAAACGTGTTCAAAAGCTCACATTGTTTTGTTAGGCCACAAAAACTTTGCATTTGCTTTCAAGGTCAGGCCACGCCTGGAATATTGTGTTCAGTTTTGGTCTCCGCCATACAAAAAGGATGTGGACAGGCTGGAGGGGGTCCAGAGAAGGGCCACAAAAATGATCAAAGGGCTGGGAAGCTGCCAAATGAGGAAAGGCTGAGAGAACTGTGTGTTCAGCCTTGAGAAAAGAAGGTTTAGGAGAGACCTTATCACCATGTTCCAGGTGATAAGGGTGGATAGAAAGAAGGTAGAGACTCCCTTTTTTATGAGGAATTACATGGAAAAGACAAGGGGTAATGGGTGCAAGTTACTCCAGGGGAAATTCTATGATTCTATTTGAGACAGGTTGATTTAGATGGTTTTTGTTGGTTTTTTTCCTACTAGTTGTCCTGTATGTAAATTAATGATGTTTACATGCGAAGTAAGTCTTTAACCTTTAAGACAGGTGATTCTGCATCTATGTAGAGACTGGTAGCTTAGTTTAAACACTAGAAATTGTCTGATGCTCAGCTGTGCTTTATCTAAATACTGGAATTCTTAAAACTTGGTCACTTGTTGCTATGTTTAGTACATTTGAATTGTTATTTCAGGTTTTGGTGTTGAAACAACCCTATATGGAAACCTTGTATTAAATAAATGTATTTATTTTCAAGTAATCTTTGCTAAGAAGGGTGACTAGATTCTTATGCAAACCTAGTTGTTGGATTAAGAAATAAACCTTGTGAAACTGCTTAGTTGCTCAGCTTTTATTTTTTCATTTTTTACTGTTTGCTGTCTTTAAAATAACCTTGTTTCACCTATGCTCATAATATTGTTTTGTGTTGTTTTTCTCTCTCTTTACAGCAGTTCTGTGGTGTTCTTGGTCACACATTTATGGAGTTTCTGAAGGGCAGTGGAGACTACTGCCAGGCACAGCACGACCTCTATGCAGACAAGTGAACTGTAGAAATTCATTACTACTCCACCAAGAAGCCCCTCTAAGAGTGGTTGACCAGGATCAGAAGTATTGAATTGAAATTGGCAGAGCATTTAACAACAGAATTCAGACCTGGATGGGGTAAACCTCAGTGCACTGCCTTTCTTTTGCCTCAGTATTACTGGATTGAAGAATTGCTGCTTCTTGTTAGGAGGTTCATTTCATTTCCCATTGCTCTCAACTTCATATTTCCAAGCACTGAGAATTTCACGTGGAGTATAGTGAAGTAGACTTCAGTTTCTCTGCATCACTTCTGTACTAGAATTTTTTTTAATCCTTTCATAATCTTGTTGCATGTTTAACTAAATCAATATGGCCCGAATGAACCGCCCAGCTCCTGTGGAAATCACCTACAAGAACATGAGATTCCTAATCACACACAATCCAACCAATGCAACCTTAAACAAATTTATAGAGGTAAGGCCAAGACACAATTGTTACTGCTGGGGTTTTTTTAATGCCTGAACAACATGCTATATGAACAGTTTCCTTCTTTACTAGTTGATAATGGCTGCAGAAGCCAATTGAAGGTACCGAGACTGTTTATTGGCTTTTTCTTCAGATACAGATGCCATACTTCAAAGACTACAGACAAATCTGTTCAGATATACTTCAGCCTTCACAAAAATGTACTTCTGAAAGTGAAGCAAATAAATAATTACAATGTTTCGTATATTGTACTTTAAGTACATTTTTAGGTCTGAAAACAGGAATTAGCTAGCAGAGTTATGTGTAGAACAATACAAAGATCTGGCAGTGGTAGGAACTGGCATTTAGATTCATCTAAAGTGGTGTAACATTTCCTTGCATGTATCATATAGTGATTAAACAGAAAATGATTCACTATACATTGTGGATCAGAACCTTAGGAACAAATAACAGATTGCAATATGCTTTCACTGTCTATCTCCCTTCAGTATTAGCAGATTGTGGTTCTACTCTACCTTAAAAGAATCCTCTTGAGGTCTTAGTATCTACTTGAGTGAAATCTGTTTGTGGTAGGGGTGCTCTGCAACCAGAGCTGCTGAAGCTACTCTGAGTTTTGGTACATGCTGAAATTGTTAACTGACTAAAGCCAGGTGGCTTGGCATATACTGCAAGTGTCTGAATTTAACATTTAAACCTGGCATCTAGCATGTTGGAGCTAGAAAGTGTACAATTAAAAGTGTATGCATGTATGTTAACAATAGATTCCTCCAAAGTTACCTCTTGGTAAGGTCTGAGTTTGAAATGCAGTCCGTCATTAGCAAGATTTTAGATGTATTACATGTCCTTTTTGCGTTCAGTGTGGGATAATTTACACGAAAGATAGTGAGGTAAGATTTGCTTGCCTTGATAATCTCACAAGTAAATAAAGTATGCTTAGGCTATGCTGCAGTCATTGACATAAGTTACAGCATGAATGATGGGTTGTTGCAAAGAGAATGAAGAGTTATTACCGCCTCCTCCCCTTGTTTTGGTTTGGTTTTTTTTCAAATGGGGAATAACAGCAAAATGCAAAGTTAAATTTTGTTACTCTCTAGTTATAACTCAGGAACTGGAGTAATTTCTTGTCCTGTGCTCATAATTCTGAACAGTAAGAGGTCCTATAAACCTGTTGTTTTAAGCAAAGGGAGAGAAGGGGAAGATACAAACCTTACTTAGAATGCTTTCAGTGAAGTGCATACCTTTGCAAAACAGGAAACTTCCCGTTCCTTCAAGAAGAATGATCTTTTGCAGATGGACTACTTATTTTGTCAATATTATCTAGACCAGATTTTAAAAGGGGAAATGCCTGATTCAACATAAAAAAATTTAATCTTCAGATATGTTTGCAGAAGAGCTTAAAAAGGATATCTGGGATTAGCACACAGGTTTTCAGTTATGTAAGCTTTCTGTGTTCTTCACAAGGTGGTAAGCATTTGCATGAGTTTACTTACTAAAAGTTTTGAAACGAGTTAGTAAGATAACGTACTGATAAAATGAAATAGGAAATGAAGTCAGTTTACTCTTAAAGCAGGTGGTTGTTGTTTTGTTGTGTTTGTTTTTTTCCAACTCCTTAGGAACTTAAGAAATACGGTGTTACCACAGTGGTAAGAGTGTGTGAAGCTACTTATGACACTGCTCCGGTGGAAAAAGAAGGCATTCAGGTTTTGGTAAGTAGTGTAGAAGCAGAGTCTAAAACCAGTCCACCCTCTCACACCCTGCCCCCCGCAAAAAATTCTTTTGACACTATCTTATTAACTCTACAAGTATATTCTAGCAGCTGCTGGAGGCAAAAGCTGTACAGACATTCTCTCATCAGGAAAAAAATCCAGTTTTAGAGCAAAATCATTTGCTCAATGAAAACAAATTGAAAGTAATATAGTCCTAATAGTACTATATTTATACTATTAGAAAGCCACAAGCTTGAGTGATTCCCTTAACTGTCAGCTCTCTTGTCCGTTTTGTCCCCTCCTTTTTCATATATGCACTACAGCATACAAGCCTAAAGAGTTCTATCTTAGCTGTGTGTGTCATGCTATATTCTAGGATTGGCCCTTTGATGACGGTGCTCCACCATCCAACCAGATTGTTGATGATTGGCTAAACCTCCTTAAAGTTAAATTTCGTGAAGAACCTGGTTGTTGTATTGCTGTACACTGTGTTGCTGGTCTTGGAAGGTGGGTGAAATTTTAATGATGTGTTGACTTATTGTCTCTGCTCAGACTTGTTAAGGTCAAGTACAAAAGTTTATTTGAGGCAAATATGAAATATTCACATATCAAGTACTGGAACGACCTCACACTTAAAATTTTCCTGTCATCTGAAGTACTTTTATATAAATAATAGACTTAACAGCATCTGTTGATCAAAAGGTCTCTATTATTTCAGCTTTCATGCAAAAACTACTGAGTGAAGTAAACAAATAATATTCTTGCATCAAGCATATTGAACAGTGTCTCATTGATAATTTTTGTCTTGCTATGTCGTATTTTTTCTAAAGCAGTTTATTTTTTAAACTTGCCTATAAATTTCTTCTTATCCCTGTTTGAGCGTTATTGTCAGTGTCTTTGTATGAAGAGTGTCATAACCATTAGCCACAGACAAGTAGTGTGCTTTGGCACATCAGCTTTCATCCACCATCTATTTGGGAGCTGAAAAGCGTTCTTCAAATTCCCAGCACTCTGCTTCTGTCTTCATTTCTAACACTGAGTCTCAAAATTTTTATGAATAATGTTAAATATTTTCCTTTTAGCCCTGTTCCCTCTGTCTCCTTCCACTGTCTTTAAATGCAATTCCAACGGTTGTGAGAACATAATGGTTTTGCTGCTACTGTTCTAGACTACCTGAGAACTAGATCTGTTCATAAAGCAGTTGCCATATTCTAGCCATGAGTTTCAGCATATCCAGTATGGAGTTTTCTGGTCTTGCTGTCCATAAGCCTGGCCTATACACTGTTTGTATTATGGCTTCACAAGTAACAGTTGACTGTAGTGGTGAATGCTACCAAAACAAGTGCTCTTCAACTGCTTACAATGATACCTGTTGGTTTTTTTCCTCAAAACAGAGCAGTTGACTGTTTGAAAAAAAATATTCTAGCTTTTTATCATGTAAGGTTTAAAGTCCCTGAACACACAAAACCACTTAAGCTTGCTACTAAATGTACAAGTCTGTTGGAGTTTTGGCTTGATTTTTTTGGGGCTTTTTTGAGCCATAAATTTGCAAATTGTATTTGAGTTTCAGTTGCATCAAGCTTTCCTAACTGAAAATTGTATTCTGTCAGATAAGAATAGTGTGGCAAGCAAGGAAATCTTAAGTGTACAGCAGCCTATGGATTGCATCTGTTCCTAAAACTTGTGACACTTGTTCTAGGAGTTCTTGGTTCTTGTTGAACCTGACCCCTCTTCTGTTCTCTGCTTTGGGGTCCTGACTGCTTATTCTAAGGATGATTGCTTGTGGGAATAGAAACCCGTATGCAACTCTTCCTCAGAATCAATTGGCTGTGAAAGAAAAAGGAAAAAAATCACTTGCATTTTATTCCTCCTATCTTCTCCTGTACCTAAAGTCAGATGAATGAAGCTAAGGTTGATCAGAGTTGAGTTAAACCCCTTTCTTAATAAGGATGTGTAGCTCGAAAACAACTGGTATAATGGCTCAGTTAATGTAGAAATGCCTCATGCCTATTTGCTTATCCAGGGAAGAAACATCAGATACTCAGGACAGAAAAGAGATCTGGGGAAAATAAACTTTTGTCTATGTATACATTGTCAAATGCTAAATCAAATCTCCTTTTTTTTGTTGTTACCAGAGCTCCAGTCTTAGTAGCTCTTGCACTGATAGAATGTGGAATGAAGTATGAAGATGCAGTACAGTTCATAAGACAGTGAGTATGAAGCTAATACCTCAGTGGTTTCCAAGATTTAATGTGTTAATATATCCTTGAGCACTAACGGAAATTCTGAATGCTGTTCTTCGTTTTTCACTCTTGTTCATTTGTTTTGTTTTTATAAGATATTTAGTATATCTGACCTTTTTAAGACATACACTTCATGTTAAAATATATGTTACATATCTGTTCCTGTGGAAACCAGAATCAGTAAGTAATCAGCAAGCTGAAAAAAAACCCACACCAAAACAAAGCACCAAAAAAACCCACCCCACAAAACCAAAACCAAACCCCCTAATTTCAGTTAGATCTTCAGTGTTGCCTTTATTATTTGTACATATGAGAGGCAGAATACCTTTGAAATTTAGATTCTGTCTACTTGCTAGACCTAATGCTCATTCATGTTTGTGGATCCTTTCTTCTGTGTTAGATCAAAGTGTGCCAAACAATTCCTCCTAGTCTTTTATGATAGTCTACTGAAGAAAAGTGTTTCCCTGGAGTTGTTCCAACTTGCACACGTTTACAAAATAATTTAGTCTCAGTGCCTTAATTTTGCAAGTTTCAACTATTTAAAAGAAACGGCAGCTCATATAAATGATACGAAAAATACTTCTTGCATAACTGCAAAGCCATTGAAGAATTAAGTTCAACTTGCATATCTTGACAGGCTGGTGCATGTGAAGTGAGGAATAGGAAGTGCATGGTACATGTTCCAACTACTCAATAAAAATGTACCCTCCTTTCACATACTCCTAGTTTGAGAAAATCAAGCTAGCTCCCTTCCCGTTCAACTTCTTATGGGGAGTTACAATGCTTACGTACTTTCTTAATATTGCAGTATTCATAATTATTTTCATAGACTGAATAACTTCAGCTTTCTTAAGAAGACCATCTCACATTTGTTCTATAGCTTCTTTTTGAAGTTTCTTCTGAAGATCTTAGTGTAAAATCTTGGGCTTGTGTATATCTGTTTTGCCAATTACGTGGCCTAGCACGACGGATGCGGCCATGAGCAGAAAACACATGCAAAAATGCATGCAGATTTTATTATCTATCTCTATGGACCACAAAAATGACATAGCACAGCCGACAATGCAAGGAACCAATGAAGCAACAAACCTGCTCACCGCAGATGATACAACAGAAGAGAAAGCAAACTGAGCCAAAAATGGAACAACATAAGGAGAAATCAACCACACCCCATATCTCGTTATAGCCATGCACAGACCCAACAAGGCAAATGCCAAAAAGATACATTGTCCAATCCATTATGCTTCTTACTCTGGACTCTTCCATACACTGCTGGCTTTCAACAAAACCTCTTCACAGAAACCCTCCAGCAGCAGCTCTCAATAATGAGCTCTACTGGCCTTTTATCTCTTCCCCCTGGTCACCACCTAAATAGCAGCTGTTTTGACTCTCCACTTTAATTCTCAGCACTTCAGGGTGTGCTTCGCCTGGCCTCCCCTCCTGCATGTTGTAAGAGAGCCATCTCATGTCAAGGTCTGGTATGGCCTATGTCCCCACTGCTCAACACCTACTGGACTGCAGCCAGCAGCGGAACTACAAGTTCTTGGTGGCAAACACAGAGGCCAACCCAGTCTTGCCCTTGATTATAGTAGGAGGCACCTGGCCAGCCTTAGTCCTTTTACCTGGTTCTGAGATTCATCCACGTGTCAAGTTCAGCTCAGGGTTCAGACCCGAGCACCTCAATATCAGAGGCTAAAGCACTATCTAAAATGCTATGTACTCCCTTGAGCATGTGATCCCATGAGGTGTTTGTGAAAGGAAGCTACCACCCTCTTTCCTGGCACTTAACTTTTAATTATGCTCTTTTCGGGCACAGTCTTGACATGGTATTTTTTTTCAGTGACCTAAAAATATTTTTCTCTGATCGGTGATATTATTTCACTCAGCAATAGATGAATGTTCTGTTTAAAATATTTTTCTCTTCCATCTAGGAAGCGACGTGGAGCTTTTAACAGCAAGCAGCTTCTGTACTTGGAGAAATACCGCCCCAAGATGCGTCTGCGCTTTAAAGACTCCAATGGTCACCGAAATAATTGTTGTATTCAGTAAAGCTCAACAGCCTATAGTACTTCTTTGGAAATATAGGATGGAAACTAGAATTTGGCGTGCAGTCTGCTTAAGACATCAGTCTGGTATTTTTTTAGTAGTAAAGGAAGCTTCCTTAGGAGTATTTCATAGGCTACGGGCTTAGTAGAAATGCAACTTCTATGTTTAGATCAATATCCACCTATTTGGATATCCAGTAAATGTTTTTGCTGTATGCTGTTTCTGAGCTGTCTCCTTGTTCATTAATTACCAGTACAAATATCCCTTAATCATGCCATTGGATCTTAACCACCTCGTTTCAACTGCTAAAAATTGGGGTACTGAAATAAATCAATCTGTAGTGAGATTAGGTGCCAAAATACCCAGCATATCAGTTACATGTTTCTCCTTATAAATCAGCATAGCTCTGATGACGTGAACTACCAGCTTATCTGGACCTTACTGTCTGTTTTTCTACAGTCATTTCAATATTGAATAATACAGCCTCTAAGGTAGTCTTGCCTGCTCACTGTATGTTTTGTCTCCCACAATCGCACTAGAATTATCAGAATTTGCACAGTCTGTGTTTTTAATACTATGAATTAACAGCAACTTTTTACCCCAATGTCTGTACTTTTCTGTTATCTAAACCTCTCCATTTTACAAATCATTACTCTGGTTACTTATGTAGAAAATCTTTTAAATTGTACAGAAGCACACAAGTCTTTAATGTCTCCAGACAAAAAGCCTTACAGTAAAATTAATGTTGGCACTTCATGTGCAACTTAACAGAGGGCCTGAAAAGGTTGGGAGGGGCTATTTAATATTTCTAGTAAAATGTTGCCTTTGTCTTGTGCAGGAAGTATAGAATATGCCCTTTACTTTAGTAAATATTTTTTTAAAATGTAGAAACGCTTTGTTATTGTAGCTAAAAATTCGTAATCAGAAAATTTCTGAAAAATCTTGTAGTTTCTTTTACTGTACCTATTGAAAGTTGTTTACCAACTATTGCTTTGTTGAAAGTGTGATTTTATTTTTTTTTTTCTCTTGTTTTTCCTCCTTGAGTTTCTGCTATGATTTGGGCAGACCTCTGTAATATTTTGTATGCCTTTCAAGCTGCGTAACTTAATATTTGGATACTTGATAATTTGTTTTATTATGTAATTGATAAAATGGTGATGTGTATTAATGTTAGTTCAACCATATATTTATACTGTCTTGGGAATGTGTGGTTATAGTTCTGTGGGAGAAATAATTTTGCCAGTGTTCACCAGCTTGTAAAATCTAGTGCGAGAGCTTAAACATCTAAATAAATACTGAAATGCACTTACGAAGTTTGCTGAAACGCTCATGACTTTCACTTATTTTTGTGTACTTTGTCAGCAATCTTGAGGTGCCTAAATTCAGAATCTCTTCGGGCATCTCTTTTCCTTTTTTTTTAAATCTAGGCCTGAATGTCCCCTTTGCTGTAACATTTGCTGTTTGTTTTACTCATAAATAAATGTGGACAAAAATTAATAGTAGAAAGTATGGTATTTCTTTATGTAGCTTACTTGTGACTTCCCTTCCCCAGTACTAAAATGGGTTACACTCTTAGTGTTCTTGAAAGTGTCTTTGCAGTAAATGCAGAAGAGTGTATGCATCTGTCACGCTTGGAGAACACTTGCACCGGTAGCATTAGAATTTAATTACAAAATAGTATGATACAGTGCTTTATTGTAAAGACTGAAGCTATGTCCAAACTGGAAGGTGCTTGTACTAGCCAGCTGAGATCTTGCTGCTGGTCATAAGTTCAGGTCCATGCCTGTCTAAAATTAGCCTACGGTTAAACATACCTTGCTTTTCTAAATGGTGAGGTAGGCTGCTATGTACTACACAGTCTTCAATGAGTCTTCTGAAGGATTACTTTTGGAAAGGTATAGTCATTATAAAGAGAGCTTTGAAATTCTGTATGACTTACAAATGCCTCAAGCTGAAAATAGTTTAGCTTAGTCTGTAAAGTAGTAAAATAAAACTCAAATAGTTCAGTTTTGCTGTGGAAGTCAAACTTGGTTTAAAGGGTAATTTAATTAAAGGAGTACAGCTTCATTTGGCTGAGGAAACTAAAAACTTTTCTTTTGGAAGGACATCCGAAGTCAGCAATGTTTCTGTTGTCGAGACAGACTAGACTTTAAGAACAATTGCAAAGACAAGACCTTAAAATTCTATACCTCGACAGTACAGCAAGCTGATGTAAATACTGGTTTAAAATGGAGTAGTATCCAAATTCAGTTGAAAACATTTAGTCACTCACGGAACTAGAAGAAATCTGTAAAACAACTACCAGTAAAATGTCTGTGAATTTTTTACTTATTTAAAATTATTAGTGCAATTTCTCTACATACATCAGATTTTGCTATGTCTTAACAGGCTTTACACAATCAAGGAGGGCTGCATTTACATTAAGAGCTGTAAAAAAGAGCAAAGATCAAGTAAACTTCTGAACAGTTTCCCCAGTTAGACATAAAAATCTAATGGGACGAAAATATCTTCTTCTTTTGTCTCAACTCTGGTAGGTTTAAGGACTAAAACGTTGACTGTACTCAAAATGAAGATAGCAGATGAATATACGTAAAGCAAGTTAAAGTTCTGTGTACTTTATATAAATTTACAAATAAAAAGGGAAGAAAAGCTTACATGGAATTACTCTTTGCTTAAGGCTAAAGTCTGGCATGGAGGACAGGCTCTGATGTTATATCTAATTTTAAATGCTTAGAATGACTATATAATAGTTTTGTCTTATCAAGAGTTACATCGTGGCAGTACTTAATTACATGATAGCACCATATTGTTGTCTACTAGACTATTTTGTGCTGTGGACCTAGTGACTTGGGTACGTACGGCTTGTAAATGATGGTAGTATTTATAGGATTCCTTGGTATGTAGCAGAAAATAAGTATTTATGGGAAGGAGAGCATGATCTTGCAGTTATTGCAGCAGAAAAATGATGGGTTCTCTGTATTGTTCTGTCATGTAGTCCCTAAATAATGCTGAGGAAAGATAGTAAAACAAGATTTTTTTGTTACTGGATATCCAAAATCAGATTTAAACATATATATGGCTTTATCGAATCTGATTCTCAGAAGTGCTAAGCAGTCAGTTTCAGCTGAAGTCTGTAAATACTGCATATATGGTAAATTATGTAGTACTACATGTTTCTGAAGAGTCCTGAAGCATTTCAGACTGATACTCAAGAATAGTTAATACTTGTGACTGTTAATCTCCCTGGTCTTAAATTCTCTGTGCATAAAAATCCATTTATTCAAGCCATAAGGAGGGCAGTTGTGAAGATAAAGCAATAGTTTCTGAAGTAATGAGATCCATCGGTATTATTGCAGAAGAAACACTAGAAAAATGTGTAATTCTATATTGAGTACAAATTCTCAGACTTAAGATCATCTTTGGCCATGAAAAGAGTAGTAAAGCACTCTTCCTTCATGTGAGCATTGTTCATCCTTACCAGCAAGATGGGGGAAAAACATCTTTTGTAATTAAGCATTTGTGTTTGGGAGGGCCAGACTAAGGTTTCGTAGGTGACCGTACCTGTATAATTTTTGAGTTTCTGACTAATTTTTGACTGTGTAGCGTTAACACTCTTGGGATTTTTGATTTTTTGGGTTTTTTTTGTGTTGTGGGTTGTTTGTTTTTTTTGAAATATGTACAACATAATTTAAATAGTTACTGAGACGTAATATTCAAAACAATAGTTGTGTTGGTATTTTGCTGTATCATTAAGCAAGTGTTTTCTGTAAATATGGAGGAGGGAGGTTGTCGAACTGGAAATCATAGGAATCTATTTGGAACAGCGTTATCTTTTTGTACATATTTGTGTAATCTCACGAATACTGTAAGTTGAATTCAAGTCTTAAAATCAGGCTGAAATTTGGCGGTGTGGTGGTTGTGGGTTTTTTGGTTTAGGTTTGTCTTGTTTTGTTGGGGTTTTTTTTTAAGTAACTGGGAGGGACTAATCTAAACAAATAGAGACTTTTACACTGTGAGTAGAAGCTCCCCTTACACTCTGTGAAAGGGATTTTGCACTTCTCGGGCCACTAATCATATGTAAGAGAGGTACCTAAAATAGATTAGATGAGAAGCTCTGTATCTTCTTGCACTGTCATGAGAGCATAGCATTGGTGAGAGCATAGTCTGTAAAGGGTGCATGGGACCCTGCAAATGCAGGCAAATGCAGTGTGCAACATTGGTATCTACCGGCAGATTAAATAAATCACACTTAAGTTGCTTAAATGCAAAGTACCAAGTGAAGTATTTGGGTGTTTCTCTCAATGTACCTGGCTTTTAATGTGCAATAAACATTGACAATTATAACCTGATTTGATTTTTATTGATATGGATTTATACCACAGGTAACCAAAGGAAGCCATAGTAGGCATTATCTTCTTCTTGATGATCACCTGCATGAATGCTGTAAATTTGATAGATACTGTTCTAATGTGTTCTGTCCTCAATGCATTGATAATTAATTATCTCAGTAACAGCACAAGCTACTTAATGGTGGAAAACATCTTTGTGAAGTAATGGTGGTTAAATAGTCATCTGACAAGAAATGATAGGGACAGTGCCAGGAGATCAAGTTGCCTACTTCAATTTCTGATTCAAATGAGAACTCTTTCAAAGCAGCTGAAGAAAACCAGATACTACAATGTTAGATACATGGGACTGCTCTATATAGAAATCTGAAACTGAAGAACTACATCTAGCAACAGTATCGACACTACATGTAACTGTCAGTGTAACAAAACCTAAATAACTACACGGAAAGGGTATTTTGTAGTGGGTTGGAGTCTCAATTCCACTTTATTGGTGGAGTAATCACAGTAGCAGAACTTTATCCTTCATATAAATTTGCACATGACAATACTCTATCAGTGAGTTTCACAGGTGCTTCTTCTGAAGAAGACAGAATTTGAATTGCATTTAGACATTGGAGGAGAAATAGTTGAAGACAATAAACTTCTTCCCAATCCACAGGACTATAGTTATGATAATGGTTGGTACAGAATAGTGCTGCTTTAGTGTTGTCACACACTTCATTTTCTGGTACTAATAGGAGACTGCACGCTCCTTAATTTTGTCTTCTGCAATTCTCTGGTAAATTGGCGTGTCACAAGATAGGGCATGCAAACCCTGAACTTGCCCGTAACATTTTGATTCAACTCTAAACCCAACTTTTAGTTAATTCTAATGAAAGCACATAAAGGTGAAACTGTGAAGGGGATCCCTTATACTCTCAAGCACGATCATCCTTTTAAGCTTGATATACAAGGTTTTCTACAGTAACACCCCTGTCCTAGGGATGGGCTGCCCTGCTCTCCTCTCTGCCACTTAGTATGGCAGGATTCTAACTTCTCCCTTCCTCCTAACATGGAGTTCTTTGTAGGAGGGTGGGTACCTGGCAGGAGCTATGTAACCTTGACCTTCTTGGGTGCTGCCTTGGGTCACCCCACGTGGAGTGTCTCTGCACCATGATCAAATTGGTGCAGTCAGGATCATTGGCAGGCTTTTTTTTTCTAGGCAGACTGGTCATTTCTCATTTTAATCAGTTGGACAATTTTATAATATCCAATCACTTTGTATTGTTAAGGAAGCTATCCTTATGGAAAGCATGCAAACATCCCCGCAGTTCTTCCATCACAAACCTGATGTGACATTTTTTACTTCTCCCTTTCTCAGGCTTCATTTGGATGTCTGATCTCAATTAGCTCTTTTCTCAGTAAGGTTCATCTCATCCCTTCAGTCTTGACCTCTCAGCTTCCTTATTTTGTTCCTATATTTGCTGTCCAGAAATTCTTGGCCATTTCTATTTCACTTGTCCACTTGCCCTGGAAGTTCCCTTCTAGACTTCCTTAATTGTAACCTATTTTTCTTCAGTAGAAAAAATAAAGAGATACTGTTCAATGGCACCTATTCCTCTCTCAGTTGTCTTCCAGCACTACAAAGTGTTTGTGACTACTTTAAACTTGGATCTCAGTAAGTTCTATGAAATAGCAAGTCCTTCCCTCTTAGAAGTGTAAAACCAGAAAATCAGGATGTTCTGAGCCAAGTCCAAGGAAGGGAATTAGAGAGAATTATCATATATTCTTGGGTTGTAGTAGGATATTTTTGAAGAAAATCCCCTAATTGTCCCATTTAGAGAGACAGAGGTTAGATTGGACAAAACATTAAGGGCTAATCTAGTCCAACCTCATGCTCAAAGCAGGGCTAACTTCACAAGCAGATCAAGTTATTCAGGAACCTGACAAGTTTTGAATATCTCCAAGGATGGAGATGACTCATCCCCTTCCAGATATATGTTTTAGGGTTTGACTGCTCTCTCAGTCAACACTTTTCTTTTGGTAGCTGGTCAGAATTTTCCTGGCTGCAATTTGCTTGTTTCTCCCATTTTTATTTTTTTTTTTCATTGTGACTTCCAAGAATCTCTCTTCCTCTACAACCTCCTGCTAGGTAGCTGAGACAGCAGTAAAATTCTCTCCTCAGCTTCATCTTAAGGGTGAAGAAACACAGATCTCTCAATATGCTGTGTGCTCCAAGCCTCTAATCATCTCAGTGACCCTCCACTGGGATTCACTCCAGCTTGTCAATATTTTCCTTGTACTGGGGAGCGTAAAACTAGACACAGTGCTTCAGATGTGATCTATAATCACTTCCCTTGACCTGAAGCCTGCTCTCTTTCTGATGCAGTCTTTCTACTCAATTTGTTTACCAGGTCCTGTATGAAAGCTGCTTTCTTGCCAGTTGACCCCCAGCCTGTACAGGTGCATGGGCTATTTCATCCCAGATGCAGGACTTAACAACATAAATGACATCTTATGCACTCCCTCTACTGAAGCAATCACATCATCCATCACATGCTATCAGATTGGTCAGACATAGCTTGACCTTGGTAAATCCGAGTTGGCTTGTACAGAATCCCTTCTTTTTCATGTGCTTAATAATGGCTTCCAAGAGGATTTGCTCCATAATCTTCCTGGGAAAAGAAGTGAGGATAATGGGTCTGTATTTCCCTGGATCCTCTATTTTTTTTTGCCTTTTTTGAGGGGGTGCATGAAGTTTTCATTTCTCCAGTCATTAGAAACCTCTCCAGTCATCATGACTTTTGAAAAACAAGAGCAGTCTTAAAACAACTTCAGCCAACTCCAACAGTACCTTTGCATGCATCCCCTCTGGTCCACTTAGCTTAATTGCTCTTAAACTCCATCTTTCTCTGCTGTGCTTCGGTGTAAGACGATTTCATCTAAAAGTTTATAGAAGTAAGATGTAGAATGGCAATACTTTATATGGAAGCAATTCCAAAGAGCTTTCTATTTTCTAGCTGGCGAGACTGGAAAATGTCAACGTCCAAATTTGGAAAGAACTGACTCTTCACATTTCAAGTTCAGAGGCAAGAGGTGCTGATCTCTTCTCCCTGGTATCCAGCAATACGATGTATGAGAATGGTTCAAAGCTGTGCCAGGGAGGTTCAGACTGGACATTAGGATGATTTCTTTACCAAGAGGGTGGTCAAGCACTGGAACAGGCTTCCTAGATAAGTGGTCAATGCCCCAAGCCTATTTAAGAGGCATTTGGACAATGTCCTTAATAACATGCTTTATCTTTTAATCAGCCCTGAACTGGTTAGGCAGCTGGGCCAGATGATCACTGTAGGTCACTTCCAACTGAAATATTCTATTCTCTATTTTATTTGTGTACCATGCCAAAGTCAGAGGCAGGTCCCCCAGACACAGGGGTTTTTTGTCTATTGTAGCTAGGGCTGAGACTGAGCTATGCAACTGTGGTTGTCTCCCTACACATCCAACCTGTCTCCCTAAGGAGCACTGAGAACAGAGGCCTGTCTGTGTCACCAGGATGCTGAGGCTAGGAATTGATTTGCTGCAGAGCTGAGTGGTGCACAGCCAGCATCCCTATGAGCACTCCACATCAGAGCTGTGGAGGTTCCCGCTCATTCAGACTGCAAACATAGTACTGTACAGCTGGAGGTTAGCATGTTCACTATCTATATATGACTGGGGAAAAAAATGATAAGGGCAGCTTTGGGCCTGTGCTAAGAACAAATTCTAAGGGGAAAAAAAACAGGTGGAATAAAATGCAGAATGGATTTTCCAGAGATTATTATGCCACACTAGAAATTATTAGTCAAACTGGTGAAGGAGACCTAGTAGAATAGTTTTAAGGTAGAAAAGGCAGGAGACAATAACAGACAATAATGAAAGACCAGAGAGAGGATGAGTGGAATTTCTCAATGATTCAGGTACTGCACTCGTGTATGTGTGTATCTATATGGCCATAATAAATATATATATATAAGTGGAGACACTTAAAACCTGCCTGGATGAATTCCTGTGTGACCTACTCCAGGTCTGGCAGGGGGGTTGGACTAGGTGATCTTTTGAGGTCTCTTCCAACCCCTAACATTCTGTTATTCTGTGATAAATAATATATTATCATAAATAAGACTACATAAAATAATATATCTATATAGATACATCTTTTAAATTGCATTTTCATAAAGTATGAGTATGATCAAGAATTGTGCTGACTGAGAAAGATCAGAATGGCATGACTAGTCCTTGTTAAATCCAAGCGTGATGGTGCAGATCCTGCTCCTATCCTAGCCTATATTGTGAAACCAGTACCATTGTTGCTTAGTTTTGCAATGTAGATGCCTGAAAAGCACAGCAGACTGGGCAAGTTTGGTAGATCCAAGTGCCTGATACATCCTGACCCTGTGTGTCCCCCTGGAACCAAAACAATTTCTTCACAACACCTGCAGACAAGTCAGCGAGATGGAAAGGCTGGGCACCTCCCCAATATATCCATAACTCCTGAATACTCTGGATGGAGGCCAGTGGAAGACCACAACCCATGTGGAAAAGCCAAGCTAGCATGACAAGATTAATGGCCATGGTGGAAAAGTACTAGCCTAGTACTGACCAAAGTCAATCATCTTGCAATCCTATGAATACTGATTCTAAGTGAGACCCATCAGACCTCTCCAGGATCACAGCAGGCTGAGTCTCAGCATCTCCCACTGAACTGGGATGCCTCTCAGGCCAGATTCTGTCCACTGGTAAAACAGACAATCACCACCTGTTTGCAAAGACTGATGAAGCGAATCACTGCCTGCTTGTAATAAGCTGACAAAGGGAGACGTGAGTATTTATGATCTCCAGGATTTTTTTGCAAAAGATCTTGTAGATACCACGGTGCCGGAATTTACTTTAATCTGCAAGAACAATACCATTTTACTCATAGGATAACCTTTACAACTGTATACAGCTTTCTGTGTGTGCATGTGTGATTTCCTTCTGCTTAGTAATTTTGTTAGATTTTATGTGAATCACCACATTTACCGTGATCAATTGTTTATTTTGATTTGACATTATTAGCTTACAAATTATCATATCAGTGTTAATGTACTAGAATTGCTGCTACCACTTACCTCAAAAGCAGTGTTACACCAAGCACTTGGTATAAGTGTCTCAATACCTGAACATCCTTAGACATAAACCATTGACCAGGTCTGGCACTAGCTGTAGATCTAATCTTATTCTCCAAAGGAGTTCAGAGGGCAAGGGAGTCTATTCTGAACCTCATGACCTGATGGCAGGATTTCCCTTTATCTCTAATATCCTCAATCTCCCCGACATTCTCAGTCGTTAACCACTGACCAGGTCTAAGATTGGATCTAGCTGCACCTAGGCTCCTCTCCGAGAAGTTCAGAAAGCAAAGGAGTCCATTCTGAAACCTTAGGGAATTAAGGGGAGGACCACCTGTACACCTCCACCCACCCCCTCCTCCTTTCCCACTCTCAACGAATCCCTGTGAAAATGACCTTATCTCGGCCCCAAACCATTCTACTGCATATATATATTTATATACATTATACACAGATATTTACTTGCACAAATATCATAACCATTTTGTTTTCTTAGTCACATATATTTACTCACATAAATATTGCAATCCTATTACTTTATTTAGTCATTTTGCCTTGTAATAGGTAGTGTAGTGAGCTTGCCATCAAATTGAACCTTGATTAATCTTTGTTGATTCTTTGCTATACCAAATCTATCTAAACTTATTAAGCCATTAATCTTTCCTAATAAATTGTATTGATGCTTCCATCTGTGTAAGGTGCATTCCACTCATTTTCAGGCAGAGTCTTAAATAAGGCTCTGCAACAAGTCACTTAAGTGATTTAAAGCGAAAGCGTTCTTATGCTCCCGCACCCCCCCCCACCCGAGAGATGAATTCAAACTAAAGCATGTGTGCTTAATAAGATTTCTTCTCCGACAGCCTGGAGGACTTTTAGCAATACCGAATTCAAACTTTTGAATCTTTTAAGGGCTTCCATTTGATTTTTGCTTTCCATAGTGATGTATTGTATATACTTAATCGACAAGCTAATTTATTTTATTGCATTTGTCCTTAGTCTTTATTTACGTTTCTCTTTATTTAGAGTTATGTGATTAACAATTTGCTTATTTCTGTATGGTGCTCACCTTAAGGTCTCTTGGTTCTGTGCTCTGATATTCAACAGAACAGCCACACAATCCAGCAGTCCCAGTAAAAAGGCATACTGCCAGTCTCTACTTCCAGCACCATGCCCACTCCCTGCTACTTGATGCGGTATCACACTTCTTGGCAGGAAGAACAGTTAAGACAACTGGTTATTGAACATGCATAGAGACGAATGGAGAACACAGGTGCAAAGGAAATACAATGCTTAAACTTACTGGAAAAGCCAAGAGGAAATCTCACAAGTCAGAAACCATAGAAAACTTGTACAGATTTCTAACGCAAAATATATCACATACACACTGCAATGTGTACAAATAAAGCTGTAGGAATACAAAATAATTTACATGAATAAAATTTTCTTAAAATACAGATGTCTCTTTACAAATATACAGAAAAACAAGCCCTGATAAATATTAAATGAGCATTTCTTCAAAATAAATTATTTTTTACTGTCATTTACAGTACTGGAGTGAAATCTCAGATATTCAGAGGATTAGTAACTCTAGCAGCGGTTCCATAGGCAACTGCACAAACTAGTCTGTGAGATAAGTCTCAAAGGCCTCTTTTGTCCTAACTATTGCAGTTTGATTTCCTCTAGCGCTCCAAAACTTCATTGAAGGACTTTTTTTTTTTTTTTTCCTGGTTTAAACAAATCTCTGCAAATAACTACAACTCTATCTTGTCTTCTGGAATAAGAAGTCTTTTTTTCAGTCTGGAATCTGTGTATTTCGTTGGATAATTCTGTACGTTCCATCTCTCTACTAAAATCTACCCTTAACCATACAACCAATGGCAAAACATCCTTTATCTTCTGAATCTCGCCTTTGTTCACCAAGCTGTATTGTTAATTTTAAAAGTCACAGTCCCTTTCACCTGTGGATCTGAACTGAATATGACAGGCAACTGCTGTTTGATCCAACAAGTGCCAGCTGCTGACAAGTCTTTATGTGGGGAAGGAGAATGATCTTAACTTAAAGTTGGTGTGAAGTAGGTAAAGTGGAAGATGTTACTGTATTAACTACAGCATGGAAAGGTTGGCAATGAAAACAAAAATAGTGTCAAAATCAGATATTCTTAAGAAAAAGATGTGCATTTCCACTATGGGACTAAAAAGTTTTAGATTATTAGCTGTTATTGTACCGAGTTTGAAAAGTTAATAGAATCTTTAGCACAACAAGAAACAGAAAAGATCTGAAGAAGTAAGAGTTTTAAATTTTGCTAAGGATACTAGTTCACAATAATTTACATCCAATAGGCTTCAAATGAGCTAACTATGGAGCTTCCTAAACTACCGATACTGGCAAATCTTGGATATTGCAAACAGGCAGCCTGCTGTTCACCCTGGGAAAAATCATCGCAAATGTGGTATGACAGGCAGTTATCTAATTATTAAGAGGTAAAAATGCAATATTTATGACTTTTCAGAAAACAAACAGCAGAAAAAATTAAGCTTGTTCAGTGCTGTAAATTCAGCAGGTAAGTGCAACTAAAGTCTATATGCTACGGCAGCAATTTCCTTCAGAGGTCTAATTCTGTTTTGTATGACAGTCTAAGAAGTTACATAATTTACAAAATAAATGCAACATTTCATTTTTAAAATCACTTCAATCAAGTATCTTGAGAAAATTCAAACAGACATACCAAACATACAAAAGTTCCTGACAGACTTTGCTTAAATAGTTATTGGCCTATTGTTATAGCATATCTCAGCTTTTCACAGTAGCACATACTACCCTGCACCACGGGAGAAAACCTGTTAGTCTGCTACTATACGCAATAATTTCTTTATCCAGTTAAGCATATCGAGCAATTTAACTCCGTTCTATTTTGACAACTGGAGAACTAGTAACTAACACTCAAAAGTGAGCCATGTTTAAGACCAGTACAATATATGACTGTGTATAGCATATTTTAAAAAATACCATTTAGAAGAAAAACTGGGAATAAAGCAGAAGGTTTTAAGGAGAATAATTCAGGAACCTTTTGGAAAGAGTTGTGGCTGGAAAGAGACTTGGAACTGCAAGGCAAAAAACCTGCCTTCTGCTGCTTTCTCTTATGGTCACAGCACCAGTACACTGTTTCCTGAAAATAAATAGGTTGTTTTCCAATGGAAACAACTTGCAAGATCTGGACTATTCCCGAGTAGATCATGTGTAAAGGGACAACATGATACAAACATTGCTACGAGGGATAGCAAATGGTGCAGTTGTAATTGTGTATAGCTGATCTGTCATTGTATACAAAGGCCCCTGTAACACCTATTCAATTGTCCATTGTGCTGTTTCTTCGTTTTGTTTTTTTAAAAATGTTAAATAAAACCATGACATAGGTGCTACAGGTGGGCAAGTTCACTATACATGTGACAAGCAATTGTGACTATATAGGGACTGGAACAGTGTGGGTCACAGCAAGAGAGAAGTATCCAAACTCTGTGGAAGTGAGATGGGTCACCACAGCGATGTGACTTTTCAAAGTGTAAAGAATGAACTGAATAGGGCAATGAACAATTATTTGGTCACTGGCAGTGCTTTGCCTGCTGCTTGTGTCAAAAGTAACGAGATCAAAAGGGCTGAACACCAACAAATCTATCGGAAGCAAATGTAGTTCACTGAATTTCACTTCAGACAGCAATTTCGGTTTTTAGCATAATCTCAACAATGTATCAGCCATTTATCACCTTGTTGAAAGACTGTTCCTTAAAAGCCTTTGAATAAATTAATACAATCAGCCCACTAGCTCAGTTCTGTGCCATCAAAAGGCACCAATATATTTTTTTTTTTAAAGATGTTTGCTTTGAAAAGGAGACAGAATTTCTGAAACTGGGAAAGCACAGGAAGGAAATTGGTAAAAAAACCCCTTGTGGCAATTCACATAAAGGTGATTTAAAATGGAGAGAGAAAGAAAAAAAAAAATCAATTGGGTTAAAAATTGTGTTCTGCTTCAAAGGTGTTACTATATCGTTGCACCTACTCCGTGTAGTGGCTGACAATGTCCTCTGTTACCCTGTCTTCAGTTTCAAGGCTCCCCTCTTAGACGACAGAAAGAAAAGTACTTAAATCTATTTCAGCCTTTATGGCACCACCAAAGGCCCTAGAGAACACCCATCTAAAGACTCAAAACAACTGAAAAAAAAAAAGAAACAAAAGGAAAAACAATCCATTTTAGCTTCCTCATCTTTTTGATATTCTTTTTGTCCTGACATAAACTGTTTGCATTTTATTACAGAATACAGAATACTTACAGGCAGTGTGAATATACAGTCATTCAGATGATTCTAGGTTTTTATTTCTAGAAATAATGTTCCAAATCTGTTTTTCTTTTGGAACATATTAAATTTCAAACTTGGTACATGCAACAAATCCTCAGTATTGCACTTTATACTAGTCTCCAGGCTGAACGAAGCATAACACGTGCTGCATTTAACTAACACGACGATGCAAACTAAAGACTCCTTTCCTTAGATAACGCTAACTAGAGATTAAATTACTTCAGGTTCCGATGACCTGACCAACTCACATCATAAAAGCCCCTTCAGTAGGGATTTGTGTAGTGGACACGGAGAGACGTTACCAGAAAAAGAGAAGGCCAAGGAGAAATCGCGCGCCCTGAGCCAACACGAGACATGTCTCCCAGGGACTAACGGGCTGTGCAGACTCTTCCTGTTCAACGTGGCACATCGAGAGTTGAAGGTGTATCTGCCCGAGGCCGCCGGCGCTCAAGAAGGACTGAAAAGAAGCAGGTTGTGTAACACGGACCGCAACGAGGAGCGTGACGGCTGCCACGTGCAGGCAAAGGCCACAAACCGCCACGGGCACGCAGTCAGAGCGCTGCCGGGCCGGCCACGCTCAGCTGGTGCTGTCCCGTGTGCCGCGGCGTGAATGGGAAAACCCGCAGGCCTTCCCGGCCGCCCTCCGCCGACCCGCAGGCGGAGGCCTGTCAGGTGCACAGCCCGGCCTGTGCAGCCACGGCC